>JABCKH010008272.1:0-10269 GCA_018851285.1 Lyophyllum semitale | reverse complement strand
AACTTGAATGTTGCAGATTCGGAATCAGCGTACAATTCTACGTTGAATGACGACGTGATGTAAAAAATTCGGGTTCCACCACCCCCTTGTTCATTTGTCACAATGGAAAACATTATGATCCGGTATGACAACCTTGACCGCAGCTTCTTCGCAGTAAATTTGCTCTGAGAGATGTGTAAACAGCCATCCCGAGCAATAAGGTTGAGACTCAATCTGCCCCTGCCCAGCTTATCCAGCGTACATTCAAAGATTTCAGCTTCCAAAGGTGACAAGAGCTGGCGGCGAGGAAATGAAATGAACACACCATTATTTTTGAGGTCGGGTGGGGAGCACATGGAACTGATTTGATTGCTTAAGGTGGTATGGTACCGTAACCGTATCGTTTATGATTAATCCAAGGCCTTTGCGATAGAGTATCTGATTAAGAACACAGGTTGATTAATCACAACCGTGCAGGTAAATATGAGCTGAAAAGCAGTATGGTATATTTCATGTTTAAACACGATCAGTAGACTACAGATACAAACCTGTGATTAATCGTCCAGCGTTTGAGTACAACAGACGTCGCTTGAACAATGGTCAGCGTGACGCTGCGATTAATTGAAGCTCGATTAAACAGCGTGAGTGACACGTAAATCCATGCTGTTTAAACATTGTGGGGGATTAATCCTTGCGCCCGATTAAACTAGATTGATTGAACTTACGGGGTTCGAGTGCGGTCACACAGTCATAACGGTAGTTGAGACTGCGGATGCAAACTGCAGTCAGATTATGTACGAGTCAATGAAGAGACTAGGAACTCACCATCACTCTGCCACTACTTCGTTCTCCTCTTCCTCAGCCCGATCTGTAGTGAAGGCAGAAGTGTCGAATTTTTCCCGGTCTCTCAAGATGTGATCAATGAGACTCCTGCCATCTGTCGAAAGCCGATCGCCGTATCCTATGCGTATGAACCGGCTTCGTGCGGAGCGCTCCATTTCAGCACACATGGCTGACTTCTTCTTGGCGTATGCAACATGGCCAGGGCCACTCGCTGCATTTGTCGAGGCTAGCGTAGACCAAACATCACTCATCCTCTTGAATGTGCGGATGCAGCGCATGAATTCGGCCTGCTTTACCTCCCATTCTTCTTGCCAGCGTTGCATCTCGGCCTCGGCACGGAACCACTGAACACGATCTCCTGATACGCCCAAGCTCAACACCCAAATGGTGATGTAGTGGAGTTCTCACCTTCTTCAGTCCATTTTCGTAGCTCGGTCTCCGACATCTTTCCCATGCCGTCCAGTCGCCATATCCATCCGTCTTGAAGTACAGTTGCTGAGGGAGTACAAAGATGCATGAGCGATGAGATTTGAGGTTAACGTAGGATAGCTCACCTTCAGTAGTCGTGTGCGTTGATCCACTCAGGATGGTATTCGGGGGCAGCTGTCGTTGTGTCCCTTTCTTGTTTCCAGCTGTTTTTTTGAATGCTTCTGAGGAAAATAGTAGCGATAGTTAGTGCATGTATTAGACTGATAGCATGATGCCGACTTTTCTTTGCCTTTGACCCTTGTGTACCGATCACCGGACCTGATTCCGGCAGACTGACGGTCGATGAGCCTCCTTCGTCAGTTACACTAGAGTGAGCACCACCGGTGACACCTGTCATCGTCCAAATTGGCCCATCACTTCGTCGTGAATCGCCAACTTGACGTTTCGCGAGGGTTGCTTGACGGAAGGTGTCTTTGAGTTCTAGGAGTGGGAATGTGGTATCGTGTGCATCAAGCCCAAGCGATATCATGGCCTTGCGCGTCTTGTTATAGTGGCTGATTCCAGCATCCAGGCGTGCTCGTGTGGCCAGAATCTGGTTATTAGATCGCGTATTCCGTACCTGACCATAATCCTGCGTCTTCTTCTCGTGTCCAATAGTCCCCAATGTCTTGACAATGTTCCGGACTGAACGCAACACATCGAAAGCGGCCCCCTCTCGCAGTTGATACTCACTCTGAGCTAGCACCACAAGATTGAATGTGACTCGTTCTTCGGTGGCAAAGTCGGAGGGAAGAAATAGAGTCTCGCATTCTGGTGTATCGGAAAAGGCTTTCGAGACTGACTGTTCTAAGACTCGATCCCCGATTGGAGCCATTATGGACTTCTGAAGCGATCGCCACTTGCTGATGCGGGAGCATAGCTTCTCTCGATCCGACTTGATCTCAGTACGGGAGCTTTCTAAAGGATGTGCCTTGTTCCGCTTCACAAGTGCTTGCAGGTCCGATCTAAATTTGTCCAGTCAGCTTCATGACGAGTGATCCAGGATGTGTCATTTCTCACTGAATGCGCACAAGGTTTAAACCTTCATTGAGAAACACAGCGACTTTACCCAAACCGGCAGCATTCAAATCGGCAGCCTCCTGTCTGTAGGCCTCGGTACTTAACATATACTGGTAAATTGCGGATTGCGAAGGGACTAGAGACAGTCAGATGAAGGTCTATGACTCTAACACACAGTAATCTGTACCTTTTTGCTGATTGTGCCGGTAAACACACTGGACTTCCTTGTCAGCACCCTTGATCCGACTCTGCCGATCGAGCTTGTCCCACATGGGTACTTGCTCAGCATAGAGTCGTAAAAGTCCTTTGAAATGTGCACGTTTGTGCAAAAAAAGTCGTTTGGCATATGCCACATCGTCCTCAAGAGACACCGCTACATCCAAGGAATGAGGCGTTGGGGAACAGACATGACAATAAGCAAACATACACATATTCGCAATCTTCTTCCAGTTCCAGTCGCCATGGTGATCGATAAGAGTATCCTGCCGATGACCATTATTCATCTGTCGTGTTTGTCCTCCCAGCTGATTGCACTCAGGCCAGTAGTGTTCAGCCGTTTCACTGTGAAAATGACCCGCATGTGGGGTATAGGCAGAGGAGAAGTAGTACATGCAGTTGTCCTTGTGATTCTGGACGTGCACAAGCGGAATGAGATAGAGCATCCTCTCGATGATGGGCACAAGATCAGGGCTGTGCTGTTGGAAACGGGTGAGGATGTTGACTAAATAACCACAGACGATATCATAGCAGAACAATCGGTAGATGAGATTGATTAGAAAACAGTCTTGATCGTCGTTGTCGAGATCTCTGATTTGTCGAAGAGCATGGACCAGGGCTAAGTCTGTGTTCCAAAATCTAGCAAAAACAGTCAGAATATTGACGCTGACTGACTAGCCGAGTCCCATACTTTTCGCCGAGCTGCATATCGACACTAGCTTCAACAAAGACATGGGGACACTGGATATTGACAATACCCGTGATATCCATGTTTTTGAATTTCTTGCGGTCTTGTTTGTTCATCGCGTTGAGAAAATTACAATCCGATTTCTTTAGAGGCGATAAGTCATTTACGGCGGCATGGTGAGCATAAATGTCGTACCTCTGCTGTATTCGGCATCTTCTTGAGATCCTCACGGTACTTGATATCCTCAGGAAAATATGCTCGCCCTGCGAAGAGGGATACATCGTCAGGATCACTAGTTTTTGGTTTCACAAAATGGTTCGCATGATGATTTCCGTCTGCTGTATGTTTCTTCATGTTGATGTGTCTAGAGAGTGAATCCGAGTCGTCAAAGACCTATATTTTTGACATCCATGATTCCATTTGAGTCACTTACAAGAGCTCAGTGGGTGTTTTTGTCCATCCAGGTTCTAAGTTGATGTGTGGCTCGGGACAAGCGGGGCAGAAAACAATTAGGTTGCCCGGTTGCCGATGGCGCACGACTTCGTCGATCTTGTGTGTCTGACCAACACGTTTCGTCGCTGTCAGAACACGCCAAACTCGCATCACCAGTCGAAACTGGGGATACGGGTCCTGAAGCAGAACATTCAACAGACACCGGGTTGAGACACAGCAAGAAAACTTGCCGAGACTTGATGGGCGAACGCATTATCCGTGAGGTGTCGCAGTGCTCCAACAAAGTCATACGCTGACTCCTTCGATTCCAAATGGTGCAAATGAAACTGTTTGAGAACGTTAAAGGTGAAGGCTGTTTTCGGTCGCGGCAATGTGGCTGGGAACAGGCGCATACTCATAAGCTGCTCCCAGCGCCCAGTCGCTCCTGAGCAAAGACAAAAACGAACTTTCGTGTTATGAATCCCGTTAGGGTCGATGATATGAAACAGGAGATCAGCATCAGTAGCTGGATTGGGGCAGGGATCTCTATGGTGGCCGAGATGAATAGCATAGCCTTCCGGGCGCAAAGTTGAGATATCTTTGCGAATAAAAAAGCCTTGGTCGGAGTCCCAGACATATGCCCAGTGAGTCGGTTGAGTTCGATGAGCATCAACGAAACATTCGGTACATGACGCGTGATAGAAGAGGCAGTCACGGCACTGCGTTGTGCAGGAACCTCGGCCACAAGGACAAGTGGATCCAATGGACACGTCTGCTTCCTGAGCAAGTAAGAGCTGCAGGAGGCGTGGCATTTTGTTTTGAAACTCCTGAAGATCTTTAGACGCCTAGGGGATGCATCTGAGCGATCTAAAGACCAAAGTATTGTTGTACACAAGAAGACATACCTGTGTCTTCTTCTTTGGCGATTCCGATTCCGTTGCTAGTTGAGGCAAAGACGGTGATGTCGGTTCTGGTACTGATTCTGGAGTTATGTATTCCAAAATAGGAGGTAGATTCAGCGGAAATGCGGTGGTGGTTGTGGTGATACTCGTGCCACTAATGATCATTTGCTCAGCATAACGTGTTTGCTGTCTTTTGCTGGTCTGAGTCTCGAAGCGCGCCTCGAGGGAGCCTAATTCAGCTAGGCGCTGTTTGAGTTTGTTCATGGTCATATTTTCTGAAAGAAAATGTGAGGAGGAAGCCTGTATGCCAGTAGAATGAGGAGAAATGTCACGCTCGAGAACTTCCTGTGTTGCCACCGAGTCAAAGCAGGATAATACTGATTATCCAAATGGTTGTGAACATGCTGATATTTCAAACAATAAAACATGACAATGGATCTCCCAGCGTAGAATCATGGGCCATGGCCAGTTGCGGCTGTGTCCATCGCCCGGTCCACCTCCTTTTAGCCCTTGTATGGACCACCATCGTGTTGACCACTGTCTCGATGACCATTGTCTGCTGCTGGAAACATGTCCATGTAAGCTGGAGAGAGTGAGGGCACTTCCACGGCTATGTCCCTTGGCATCAAGAATAATCGTCAGAAATTCTGTGTGATGCGGCGGGCGGAAGCTGTGGTCAAGGCTGTGAAGCGCAACGAGCTACAGTAGATAATAAAGTACTTACAATTCAATCGGATTGTAGAGATCAACTGTGAATTGCTCTCTGAATATATCAGTAAGTACATGTCGTATAATTTTAAACGGAGTCATACTGTACCTAGTCAGGTTAACATTGGTGCGGACCCAGCCTCAATCCACAATATTCCAGAACGCAGAGCACAGTGAAGGAATATCGCAATCAGCGGTGGTCAGTGCATGATGGCAAAAGTTTGATTGGGAGCTTCGTCCAGCGCAATGCCCGTCGTCAACACCGGTTCACGATTATTTCGTACACATTATGGCAACAATGGTCAATTCACACGTCCAGAATGCCTAACTAAGTACAGACTAGAATGGCATTATACATATAATAATTTTCTGACATTACAGATCCTGGTCAACATTTTAGACGTTGAGATGGGATAAGAAAAAAGATTGAAACTGCTCACCGTGATATCATCATTGCGTCAAACACCGATACCACCAATGTTCGGTCACCACAAGCAGACAACAGACGACCTGCAACAGTGAGGATGAGCAGAAGGATTGAGGATTCAGAACAAAGAACAACGCACTGAGTCTATGAGGGCCAGGACGAGGAACTGAGGGCACATAAGAGGTATAGTGGCTGGCGAGAGCGGTCTCTACATCTGGTAATTTATTGTCAACAAACGTCATCGGCAAGGATGTAAACGACATCAATACCTCCTAGTCCTCCGTTGTCCTGCATCTCCTGTGCGAGAACACCTTGCTGAAAATCGATTTGAGTGGCGACGAGGCACCGTTGCCAATCACGTCGTGATGCGAGGCGGTGCATGATGAGAATAGATACAAGAGGGCTAATAGTCATGGAGGTGAGATATTACTCGATAATGTTGCAAAAACGACGAAATAGATACAAGAGGGCTAATAGTCATGGAGGTGAGATATTACTCGATAATGTTGCAAAAACGACGACCCTACCCTGATTTAGGGACTCATGAGGCTTGCCTCGCACAAAGCATACAATGCATTGAGGGACCCTATATATATGAATTGTAGTCAGTAACACACGAGCTAGAAAGAATTGCAAAGTTTCCACAATGTTGGACTGAGACTCGAGTATTGCGTAACGAAGACCGCTGGCAGTGCCAAAGGCAAGGCTGTTGAGCAAGAGATATGAGGAGAGCATTATGGAAGACTTACAATTGCTGCCAGAGTCCTTTGTTGCTCGTCTTTGCGTCCTCGACGCTATGGGGGAGTTGATGTCGTGCAACCAATATCTAATCTTATCAATTTCACCCTGGGCGCGTGAAACAGATGCCAATTTTAGGTTGATAAGAATATTGGAGGGCAACACTTCTGCCCTCCAGATTTCTTATCATCCCAAATTAGGAAGGAGGTTCACAAGTTCAAAAATGCGTGAAGACTTGTAAAATTTAAATGTAACTAAGTACATAGTAAGAGCAGCCATACCCTATCACATAACAGATATCTAGAAAGCATAATCAAGGTAAAATATAGAAGTCATTCAGATGTTGGTAAGGTCCATGACCTCGGGGTCGATGATCTGAATAGGCTGCGCCAGCTGCGGGGTCGTAAGATCGATGACGTCGAGATCAATAATCTCAACTGGTTGTACTAGTAGGGCACGAACACAGCGCTCGACTACCTCAGGAGGAGGGGGGTGCCGAGAATACTTCTTGCCAAGTCTGTCGTAGCGCACCCAAAGCATCTCTAGCTTGCGTAGTTGACCCTTGGAAAGCCTCGGAGTCAAAAAGACCGGATCACTGCACCAATCCCCATGATGGGCATTGTTCAGGCACTGTATCGAGTCAGGGAAGTCCGAATAGTTCGTGCGCAATGAACTTACAACTTTGTACCATCGGCCGATGTCATAAAATTTATCATCCCCTCTACTCAAAGCCAACGTGTATGTGTGGTTCCAAACATGAGGCTGCAAGGCAGGTCGTTGAGATGCATAGCGTGCAAGAAGGTTGTAAATGTTGTCGCGCCGCTCCGCGCGTTGCAATGACTGATGTGTCCAGGGCGGGTGGCGGGAATTGCAGGGAAAAGATGATGAAACTGACTTCAAGACTGTTTTTATATCGGCTTACCATCTCGATGCTGCAGAAAGCCTTTTAAACTAAACTCTGTCAAAGTGGGACAATTAGATAGTTCATTGACCAGTGGCGTTGTAGAGACCTTGAGGACGTACCATCTGTACCATGCGACATCGTGCATTGACCTCCATCAATTGTCCGGGGACCGTTAGAAAGCTGAGTCCAGTGGAAACTCGAGTGGTCGTCATACGGCAGCTATGGAAACGTCCGTGATTGTAAATGACATGAGTAAAATAACAAAAATGAGTTACAAGATTTTGATAAGTGAAGAGTGTTCTGTGGAGGCTCATTTATCAGCGAGGAGAGCAAATGTCGCGAGTTCTTACCAGTGTTTTCCAACTGGTAAAAAATGGCGAGGGCGCAGTTACGCCCTCGCCAAATCTTACCATCACATGAAAGGATTAGATTAGATAGATAAGATTGAGATAAAAGCTCACAGTCGACTCTGAACTTTCGGCACGGAACAACAAGGAACATCTTCCTTATTGTCTCATCCAAGCATCTGCCTGAACGGTCGCGGTTGGCCCATGCATTGCGGCCGAGTGTGGCATCGGTGTGGCATCGAATTTCAAACCCAGCCGTTTTGCCCACCACCTTCTTTCCTCCCCAAGACTGCCTCGATCTCATGCTGACTCCAACGCACCCTGCAGCGACACGCACCACGCCCCACTTGCAGGAACGACCCGAAGAGAAAAGAAGAAGGAAAGGCAGGGCTAGGGCAATAGGAGACCCCGGTGCGTCACCTGTACCGCCTCGAGAACCCCTGACAAACCAAAACACCCAAAAATGTTGTCAGAGGTCCTCCGCCCCAACTGCCCACTGACTACTTCACCCCGTAGGCTGAAACCATTCCCGCTTGTCGTTATCAACGCCACGGAGCCTGGCACGGCCGCCCCATAGCCTGTGGTGCGTCATGCACACCTCCCCGTTGTCCACTGACCCCCACAGCTGGCCGAAGCCAATCCTGCTCGTTGTTATCGACGCTACGCGGCCTCCGCACTACAGATACGTATGCCATGATGCTAACACGAAGTAAATTAGTTATCGGTTATCTTTCACTCGTTCAATGGGGGGCTGTTGTGCGGATGAAACTTGTTTGGGATATGGTGTCGCTTATACCACAGCTTTCGTCGTTTGCGGTGTTGGGGACACTGGTGCGCCAGAAGGTCGCGGATGTGATGCATGTGCTCAGGTACGCACTTTCTCCTGTCTCGTTGTTCCGATGTTGATATGGGGTGTGTAGGTTCCTCGACGTGGATGATACCATCGGTTCGACAAGGTTGTGGAACCGGATGATCTCGACGGGGATCGAGCGGCACATTTTGCGGGCCCCGGTATGACTTTGTCTCGCTCCTTCGATGTACTAAGAATCTTAATTTGTGGTATTTTAGAACATTGAAGGCAAATGTGGGTGAAGAGCTGACTATCCGGCAGTAAACACGGTATCTCGAGAAACATGTATGTACGCCTGTCTCTTCCCTTTCCTGCTTCAAGCCTCACCGAACAGCGGAACTTACTCACACTTCGCGTTAGGTCTACAACCCAGCCCTGGAAGCGGTGTTCTGAACATATATACATTATTTGACGTCGTATATACCTCTAGGTAGTAATAGCGTTGGGCTGAGTCCCGAATGACGAATGCAAGTTATTGCGAGTCATGTTCTTATTGACTGCACTTACATACAGTTGAGAACAAGTACTCGAGATGACCTGTTATCTGTCTTGAGTCTCTGCTTCAGCTTCGTCGTGTTGTTTAAATGAGTGGGCAGACACATTGAGAAGACATGTTTTGAATCATGGATATGTAGGACCAAGTACTTTCATAAATACTGCTGTTCTTCTAAGCGAAATCCCAATGCCTCCATTCAACTGTCCGACAATTCAATAACCTCTTCACCAACAGTTTTCTTCGCTTCAGTCCTTGCCTTTGTATGCCTGGAGCGCTTTGAAGGACCTGGATCACCACGAAATCGTGCATTGTCCAGATCTTCTGCTTTGCGCTTCCCCTTGGAATCCCCACCGCGAGACACAGCAACCGGATTGAGTAGGTCTTCTAGCCCAGGGCAATCTTGATCTCCCAGGGCCGACGAACGAAGAATGACTCTTGTAGCTGAGCCCATATCGAAATGGACATATGTTGGAAGATCAACGAAGTCATTGCGGAAAGAGTCGAAGACGTGATAACGCTTCTGGGGGAAACCAGTGATGTCACATAGCTCATGGTCCATATAGAATGGATAAGAACCGTCGACACTTCTGCCGTGATGTTGAATACAATCTGTATCTTTCTAAAGATTGCAATTCTCAGTGTTATTTATAATGTCTAAAGTGGAATCCATACCTTCCAATAAACGTAGACAAGGATATCATTTGAGATAGTGGCGTTATTGGCCTTCTTGTTACCTGTAATCTAGAATCAGTTGTTTGCTCTGAGAATTAGAAGAAATAGATCAGACCGTCAGTACGTTCAATAGTGCGTGCTTCGGAAAGAGGAGAAGTGGGTGATCCTTGCTTCAAAGCTTGATAATATCCCAGTATCTTGCTTTTTGCTGCGTAAATAGTGCGCTGGGACACAGATCCATGGTCCTTCAACTCCTTGAGCAGTTGTTGGAGCAAGTCAAGGCAATCGGAATCCAATCTTGGGGACATAGTAGGACCACCAGCCGTGCAATGTAATGGGCACTAGAAAATGAAGTTAGATATGTCTTGTGCGTAAGTAGTTACCAAGGACATTACCCACAAACCAAGAACGGCGACCAAGATCAGCAGGCTGATCACGGCCCATGCAGATATTTGCACGATGGCTCGCCCGAAAGGAACAGGTCGGATTCTCCAATGGAGGTATGTGTTAAGACGGTGGTCTTAACTACGAATCAAGGTTCGTGCGTTCGTTCAATATCGCCTGAGACGTAAGTCGAAG
>JABCKH010008271.1:0-10274 GCA_018851285.1 Lyophyllum semitale | reverse complement strand
TGCCACCTGCTATTAACCCTGATACCGGCCGCCCCAGCCTACCCAGCCCCTTACAACAACCCCGGCCGTGCGGCCATGAGGGGATCCGAAGACGGACCAACGGGTATGCAGGTCGAAGGCGGGTTGCAAGCAGGGTAGGGTGTTCAATGATTATGGTGGGCATAGTCACTATTATATATGTATTATCCTATTCTGTGGTGTATACGAATGCCGCTCACGATGAGCAACGAGCAGTCTGCTGGCGCCCCCAACGAGCTGTGGGATCGTCGGCTAAATATCTTAAAAATAGACCAAATATAAACAAGTTGCCGAAAGACGTGCTCGACGATGAGCTCAATCAGGCGCGACGAGCGAGCCGTATTTGGCAGTCAAGGCGGGGGCGGAGCTATTGTTCTTCGAAAGAATGAGTGGAATATTTGCAAACATGGGCCTGTAGCCACAGGAGATGTTTACAAACAGGGACCGGTGACTTACAGTAATCGTCGCAAACAAGTTGTGCGGTGTTACCGTACTTGTTTGCAAACACTCTGCCTCACCAGGTGTACATTGACCTCAAACTTACTGACGGCGGTAGTTGGGTCCATGGGGTAAACGGCAAGGTTTGAAATAGGAGTGGAAGTTGAAAGGGGGCTCTTTTATGTTGAAATAGGAGTGTACCATTTCATGAATCGCTATGAGACTTGGCGCCGTGACGAGCACATGTGTGACGGATATGTGACCTTGCGCCTTGACCAAATGCGACATCGATGACATCGCCGTATCTAGACATTTACTGTAGAATATATGTATCTATTCTCTGCGCTTGATGAATGCGCTTCGGAGTCCACCATGTCCCCGGCACGAGCCAATCGCAACCACCACTGGCATCCCAGTATACGGTCATCTATGGACGTGCCAGAGCCAAAATGCTTGAACAATCTCCCCCACCAGTGTCCCATACCTCATACGTTTACGTCAATGTGTCATTGAGTATAACCACCAAAAAAACACGCACACGCCGTTTGGGGCAAATCTGACAATGTGCCACCGGCCGCCCAAGCGGCGGCCCAATGTGGACTCCTCCCCGCCATCAAATTTAAAATACTGCCACTGGCAGCCTCGTGGCTCGCTTAGACGACAAAGGAACTTTGAGTGTTGCCAATAGTCCCTCGTGGTTCTGTGAAGGGGTGTTCTATATCTAGATCTGTTCCTTGACTCGGACGGTGGGTTGGGGGAACTCGAGCCTCGTCGTCCGTCGTGCACTGAGATCTAGCCATTGTCGATGGTGATATTCACTCACTATTATTAGATAAGAGAAGTATTAGAAAAAGCTCATGATCATGATCGCGGCCGACCCGCAACAGAACGAAAACCATTGAATAGATCAGACACGATACTGCAACTTGTATCCAAAATCGTAGGGGGCACATAGTTGGAAGGAAAGAAGCTGCCGGAGCGTCTATTAGTACCAACACAGTATAGCCTAGTGTAATCAAGCAGGCGCGTGTAGGGTGCATTAAGACAGGGCGGGGAAGGGTAATACTTACACAAAATACATCGACACAAGTAAGCGTAACGAGACATAACAGGTAGGGCTGAAGCTACAGGGGGGGAGAGGATACAGGTTATGTGCGTGACCGGAGGTACTAGTAGTCGGCCGATAGTGATGATGGCATTGGAAAGAAGCAGGGGCACGTCCGTGGCCAGTAAGTCAAGTGGGCTACGAAATACAGTTTCAGTCGTTATGACAGGACAGGTTCATTTCCGGTTTCGTTCCGTTATTCGTACAAGGGTGGGCAGTCGTAATCACGCAGACGCAGAGCGGCGGACCGGGCCGCGGCGCCAGGAGCCTTCGCCGGGAGTCGTGACACTAGAACGGGGCGGGGAACGGGCACGGGTGTTGCTAGAACGGGGCGGGGAACGGGCACGGGTGTTGACTGCCTGGGCTTGAGCGTGGGCGTGGGCGTGGGCGCGATGGTATACGGGCACGGCAGGTGCAGGTGCAGGACGTGCAGTAGGTGTCGAAGAGCCACCGCCGCCGAGCATGACGCCGCCGGTGAGGACGGTGCTCACGCCGCCTTGGTAAAGGTATTTCGTTGTGTGGGGCTGGGGCTGGGGCTTCGATGGGGATGCGGGTGTGGGGGGAGAGTAAGGCTTCGTGATGTGGTTTTTGGATTTGGAGTGCGATGAAAGGGAGGAGATAGATGACTTGGAGGAATGCGAGGAGCGGGAGGAGAATGAGAATGCAGAGTCGTAGCCTGAATCTGAGAGGTTGGATGAACGGGAGCTGGGCCGGGAGCTCCGTGCGTCGTCAGACTCGCACTCGACGTCGGAGGGGTCGGATTCTGCCTCGGGGGTTATGACAGCGCTTGTCCCTACGTCCGAGTTGACATGCTTGCTATTGCTAATCCAGATAATCCCCACCTGGCCCGTCGATTTCTTGACGACGTAGACCCGAGTAGGCTCAACGACGAGATCGAACGCGGCCCCGCCAAAGGCTCGCATCCAGTCGGTCCACTTGATACCGAATGCGACGTATGGAGGCGAGGATGGTGGGGGAGTGGGCGCCGAGGAGGATAAGGGGACGGGTTAGGACGATGGTGGCGGCGAGGAGAGCGGGGGAGAAGGCGTTAGGAGACATGGGATTGGGCGTGAAGGTCTAGGATGGATCGACTTGCGATGCTTGGGACGTGACGGAGGAAAGCTAGGAGAGAGAAGTGAGATTTGTCACGTCGAAAAGTAGGGCAGACATACCAATAAGATATGGATACAACGACGAAGAAAACAAGTGCTAAGAATCAGACGATGATGAGCCAGGAGCTGGATGAGTCTCTGCAGAGATCTGTCACAGAGTACTTATACCACAAAGAAATACATATCCGGCGGTCAATGGATGGTGAAGGCCACAGGTACCATTGTTGTTGTTGCCGCACAGAGAGTTGCTTACCTCGTCGGCATTACCCGGCGGGGTTCTGCAAGGTTTTAGTACCAGACTCATACGGTCAGAGCTGACGATGCACGTCCCCCCACCCTTGCGACCGCCGCCGCAATGCCACCATCCGTGCCGCGCGTTAACTCCTAGTTATTCTCTTGTACTTTGTTGACGACAGTAATCATGAAGAGCTGTTACCTGGGGTCCAGAGATGAAGCGTTGCTTATCACCACCAGATCTAAACACGGTAATACTACTCCTAAACCGTGACAAGTTCACTCAACTCGCGATCTCATAGACGACCACATGTGACGCATCCACCTACACGAGTGTACACAGAACTCGTTGCAGCCTTTCATCCTTGGCTTCGTTGTTCAACCCTGTGTCCCTACTGTGCATCTCGACATCCACACGTTTCGATGGATAGCTACGGGGGCGCGATCAGGTATCACTTGCTCTACATCATATATGTATATAAATCGCCGGCCGCTCATGTCTGACTCCACGCCCTTCTTTAGCCTTTAGTACTTAGTGCTATTATTCTCGAGAGATCGCGGGCGCAACTGCACCGTATCGGGCATCACATATTACAAGGTATGTATGTATGTGCAAGCTACACGTATAGTTGACGATACCTACCATCCTCGCTCAGGGTATAGCATCAGATATAAGGGAATACAGCGACGCTTTTCTTCATTCGTTAACAAGCCAGAAAAGACGTGCAGGCCGGAGGACGAATGTATGTATGTATACCCCGACGTAAGGCTATGGAACGAACGTGGGCTTCCGTGACGTTCCATGTCCATCGACAAGGTACGTACCGTTATATGTAAGAATCACGTACTTGTTCATCACGCCCGGGCTGAACGACGGATATCAGGTACACCAGTGGGCACTCGAGACGGGGCCGAGTCACGATACTAGAAATCTGCCATTCCTGATTGAAGATAAACTGCAGATTGCATCCGAGTCTGCATCATTAATATTATGCCGTTGTAGGGCGGTAGATTGCGATCCGACCTTCTACGCTTTTTTGAGAGTCGGAAAATACACTACATAGATGTGTGCCGTCCCCCACCTTGCTGTAGATCTATGTATTGGTTATTATTACAAGGGGCGTGGTTGTATGAGAGGTGGTGGAAACCCTTTTCTTCCCCTTGTGTGATTAGCCAGCAGGAGCGTTATTTCTCCTCCCTGAATGAAGTTCTTCCTCTTCTTGTTGAATTGACTATGGTCTCGCCATCGCAACATCCATCAAGCACTCAAAAGTACGCAAACATCCCAACAACCACGTCCATGTACTTATTACGATTGGGCCACCGGCAGGTACAACGCAGTCGCAGTCATATACTGGCTTGTCAACGATCAATAACCCAACATCCTACTACCGTGACCGCCCACATCAACACACAAGTACAGTTCGAGAGGAACCAGCCTAGTACTACTCCACGACTGTGACTTCCATCAAACTACTGGTAGCCATACCTAGAAAGATGAACGCATCAGCATCCTCGATCTCAACGTAAACGGCACGAAGAGGTAGGAGGTAGGTACTCACGGCTTCGAGGATCCCGAAGCAGGAACAAACGGTCTCTGGTGTCCCGGGCGTACCGCGACATTCGGATTCTCCTTCGGCCGTGCCGGGGGTTTCTGTGCATTCCCCGACGGGCGTCCCGAGCCCCCCGGCCCCCTCGCGGCAAGGAGCTCGGGTTCAAAGTTCCGGCGCTCGAACATGTCCCATTCCGCTGCGTGGCGAGCGGCGATGCGGCGGGCTGTGAGCGCGGTGAGATCGTACCCGTCGATAGATTGGGCGATGACGACGGCTGGAGTGGTGAAGACGACGG
The DNA here is from genome assembly GCA_018851285.1 of Lyophyllum semitale. Classification (NCBI taxonomy): domain Eukaryota; kingdom Fungi; phylum Basidiomycota; class Agaricomycetes; order Agaricales; family Lyophyllaceae; genus Lyophyllum; species Lyophyllum semitale. Next base: position 5,519 of record JABCKH010008271.1, on the reverse strand, counting down.
AGAGGGCGAGGAGAAGGATGGAAGAGGGTTTCATGATTGGATTGATTGATTGGGGGGTTTGTGAAGAGACCGGCTCTGGGGGGTTCGTGGTTCGACGGTTGGCTTTTTATATTAAATGCAATGATTCTTGGTCGGGTAACAGTTGTGTGATGTGGGGAGAAGCGGGGACCGGCTATCTCTGGAGTTGTTCTGGAGACTGCGGATTTCTGCGGATCATTGTGGACTTGGGACCAGGGACGCGATGGCGCGTATCCGAGAGATGCGCGGATAGGGGAGTTGGGAGTTGATGGCAGCAAGACCGCGAGTACTACGCACGAGGTCTCGCTGGCAGATAACTTACAGAGACACAGTATTGGCGAGCACCTGTAGTAATGACGGAGGACGGAATTCAAGCTTGGAGCCTGAGGGCCGCGTTATGATAATCAGTACTTACGGAAGGCCCAGGAGTGGGAATGATCAGTGTTGAAATGTGTCTTTGCCCTCGCTTTGCACATTGAGGACGTTGGTGGAAATATCAGAGATGGTTGAGGTATTGGCGCCCGGAACCTTGCACAGTGGCACGAGAGTAAAGACCAGCCATAGGCTGCCTTCATTAGCGCGTTTAAAAAGTGTGGACAACTCGGAGCATCCAGATATATTTTATAGTCTACCTTCTTAAATAACATTATATTTGAAGAGTGTGCATTTAGCGAGCACAGGCGTCACAAACCCTGAATACGGAACCTAGTAGTGATGTCGATAAGACTACCAGAGGCTCTCCGAGTACACCCTGAGAGAAGCCAGATCGAAGTATGCGTCCACAAATTCGGAAGGATTGTTGTTGACAAAATCTGCAGGACGCCAATCAAGATTCACCTATGTGAAGTTGAACATATGACAGGCTACTCACCAACGCAGGTCGACGGGCAACTTGCTGGGTAGACCGCTCCGGCCCACTGCCCACCTGCATCTTCAAGTGAGTATAGATATTTAAACGATCGAAGGAGCTATCCATACAAAGAGTCAAATTAATGATGATGTTGTGTGCGTTGAAATGTTGTTCGATGTCGCAGCTGTCATTGGGAAAGAAGGCCGACGGAGTTCCCTGCGTGGAAAAACGTTAGAGACCAACGCCCTGACAAAGGCAGGAGATTTCCATACCCAGCAATCGGTGTTGACAAACAAGCCTCCATGCCTAACCTCTGCAGGAACGGACCTATCGTTCCTACTCCAGAACCACACCTTAATAAAGGACGTCGTTCTCTCGACTGCATACCTAGCACAACGGAGCGATGTAAATATCCTCGAAATTGATAAATTTTGTACTTGGCAACCCACCAGCCTCCTCGGTTGTTGTTGAACGACGGACCATAGCTTAGATCGGTGTTCATCTTGACACCACAGCCAGCGTTGCCGTTGATCGCTGCGTCGCAATTGAGTTGGGTCGGAGTGCTATGAAGCAGTATCAGATGGGTGGTGACGAGAATGAAATCTCAAGGCTCACCCTGTTTCCGGGCGTGAGGGAGGCATAACGCATCCTGAAAACCCGAGCTTAGCATTCATGATCGATGTATGGGACACAAGAATCATCATATACCTGGGCCTGTATGAAGTGTAACCGCGTTGGGTGCTTGGTCGTTTACGCCTTCGAGGATATCAATTTCGCCCTGAAACGGAACTTGTTAAGTAACGATCAGTTCAAAAAATGGATGGAATCGTACGCCATACGGCCAGCTGGGTTCATTGGTCTCCCAAATTGCGGGCCATGTTCTGACGGCCTAAGGTCAAAACCATTCGATGGAAGACGAACCGAAAGCATACCCGCATCCCTGTGGCATGTGGCGGACGTCAAATCTACACCGAAATTGAGACACTGAACTTTCTCGATCAGAGACGTAAACACATACACTGCAGCATGGGTCGTGTAAACCTTCTTGGATCTAATCCTAACAGAGTTTCTCCCAGGACCCGCTGGGTCTAGAACGTTTTTGAAGTCGGTCCGAAGAATGAACGTATGGTCCGCAGCATATGTTAGGTTTTGGTGCCGAGCAGTTTTCCAGTCAACATAGTTTCTGTTGAAGGATGGAACCACTGGATTAGTGTTCGAACTTCGAGGCATCGAGACAGTATGTACGTACACCCTGCCCTGGGTAGGATCCGCAATAGCTTGAAAGTCGAATGCGTCATAGAATGCTGGGCCAACGATGTTGTCAGAGAGCGGGTAGGTTGCCACCAGCGCTGGGGCTGCGAGAGAAAGAAGGGGTAAGGCAAATATATAAGCTTTCATGGCAAACGGTTGGGAGAGGGTATGAAGTGACATAAATACTTGAAGCTCACTGTTTTATAACAGGCGGAGCAAGAGTATTGAGCACGTCGAGGTGTTTTGGAAGAATTTTGGAAACTGTCAACGAGCCGACGACGGCTGACTTTGATGAGCCTATTCTCGATTTGGGCTTCTTATTCGCTTGAACGGAAAGTGCTTAAAACCCTGTTTGCAAATACACTGTAACTTGTAAGCCACCGACTGACGCGCCATCCGAGGTCCCATGCGCATGAGCTGAGATCGCAAGCTGAGCGCAGGAGTGCATTCGAAAGGACGGTTAGTCGACGAGAGACGAGATAAGACGAGATGCTTAACATGCGCAGTTGAGACAGACAAATTCAAGATCCACAAGAAAAAAATTCCTCCTGGTAATCATGCTTTTTGCGCGCGTCCTCGTGGAGAATACTTCTGCGGCAAGATAACGGATCGATGGAAGCAAGGGGTGAGAAAAAGAAAACTTGGGATTTTTTCGGAATGTGCACGTGACATTCGCGTGGGTCTGATCACCCAAGCACACGCGTCTTACTGCGGGCCGCGGTCCTACACTGTCCCACCAACCACATCGCAGCCGTTGACACACCTATCATGACTCTTAGCTATATTCAACGTACTCACGAATTACAACAAACCACTTGAAAGTTGAATTCAAGTCGACGATGGCCTAGTAGAGATGGTGAGATTTGGGTGAGATATGAGTTTTTTTGTATGCTTGCTTGACTTTACATTGGACGAATGTTCCTATTTAAGTACGATTTGAGTCGAAAATTCTGGAGATCAAATTTTTTTTCTCAGCCTGGCGGCTGTACCCTACCTCGTGTGTTCAGGCAGGACGATGGAAGCGCTGAGAAAGAAGTTGAAGATCTGGCGAGCCGTCTGGGATGCGTGAAACGTTGTCGCTGCTGCGGAAAGACGGAAGCAGGGGCTCGTAGCATAGATTAGTTAGGTCCACCATAGTCCGAAATTTATGTGTATATATAGACCCTAACGTCGACAAAACTACCTATTTACAGACTACATTCCGTTTCTAGATTTGCTGACTTGCCTTGATTTCGTCCTCTACGAGTACACCCTGAGAGAAGCCAGGTCAAAGTATGCGTTCACAAATTGGGAAGGGTTGTTGTTGACAAAATCTGCAAGACGTCAATCATGATTCACCTGATGTGAAGTCAAACATATGGAAGGTGCTCACCAACACAGGTTGACGGGCAACTTGCTGGGTAGACCGCTCCGGCCCACTGTCCACCTGTGTTTTTGAGTGAGCGTAGATATCGAAAAGAGCGAAAGAGCGATTCGTACAGAGAGTCAGGTTTATAATGATATTGTGTGCGTTGAAATGTTGCGTGATGTCGCAGCTATCATTAGGAAAGAAGGCTGACGGTGTTCCCTGCATGAGAATATAAATTTAGCACAAACCAATCGCAAGGATCTAACAAACGCTTCCATACCCAGTTATTGGTGTTGACAGAAGAGCCTCCATTCCTGACGTCCGAGGGAACGGACCCGTCGTTCCTGTTCCAGAACCACACCTTGATGAATGTTGTTGTTCTCTCAACAGCATACCTAGCACAACCGAGCGAATAAATATCCTCGAAATGATAGGTTTTGCATCTGTGACGTACCAGCCTCCTTGGTTGTTGTTGAACGATGGGCCATAGCTTAGATCGGTGTTCATCTTGACACCACAGCCAGTGTTACCGTTGATCGCTGCGTTGCAATCGAGTTGGGTTGGAGTGCTAGTGAAAAGATTAGTTCTCTGGTAGCAGGAAAATCAAATATCGCTTACCCAGTCTGAGGGCGTGATGCAGGCATAACGCATCCTGAAAATCCAAGCTTAGCATTTACGATGTATGGGACACGAGATTCATTAGACACCTGGGCCTGTATGAAGTGTAACGGCGTTGGGTGCTTGGTCGTTTACGCCTTCGAGGATATCAACTTCGCCCTGAAAACCAGGATTAACAATACATCAGCTTCAGCGATCACTTTAAAATAGATGGAATCGTACGCCGTTCGGCCAACTTGCTTCATTTGTCTCCCAGATTGCGGGCCATGTTCTAATCACACGAGATCAGAAGCGGACGTGGGAAGACGACCGCAAGCGTACCCGCATCCTTGTGGCATGTGACGGACGTCGAATCTACACTGACATTGAAACTCTGGTCTTTTGCGATCGAGAACATGAACACATACACTGCGGCATGGGTCGTGTAAACCTTCTTGGACCTTATTCTAACGGAGTTTCTGCCAGGACCCGCTGGGTTGAGAATGGTTTTGAAGTCGGTCCGAAGAATGAATGTATTGCCCGCCGCATATGTTAGGTTTTGGTTCTGCGCGGTTGTCTGGTCAACATAGTTTCTGTTGAAGAGCCAAACCACTGAATCAGGGTTCGAGGCACCGAGACAGTTGCTACGTACACACGGCCCTGGGTCGGATCTCCAATAGCTTGAAAGTCGAATGTGTTGTAAAAAGCCGAACCAACGATATTGTCAGAGAGCGGGTAGGTTGCCGCGAACGCTGAGGTTGTAAGAGATAAAGCAAAGATATAGGCCTTCATGGAAAATAATGGGGAGAAGTATCAAGTGACGGAGAAGCAAGCTCACCTTTTTATCACGGGCGGAGCAAGATTTGTACCGCTTCTGTCGAGCTCGTTGCCGCTCAAGAAGACCATCGATACCGCAGTGATGGCCACAGACTGAGGTGTCCAAGAGGGGCCATCCGAGGTCTCATAGCACCTGAGCTGAGATCGCAAGCTAAGCAAGGAGTGAACGCAGAGACGCAGACCGTTGTTGAGAGCCACACGCATGGGTAAAAAGCGAAGCGGAGGCTAGCTTTACAGTCGATACTCGGGAGGCCATGGGCTGTGAATGTGTGCCGCGTGCATCGCAGTCTCTAGATCGTTGGGAGGGAAACAGGGTCTGGACTATCCTCGTGACGCCGACAGGTCACCGCACCAGGGTTTCTACAAGCATTCTTACCAAGTCACGCATTTCTACTAGGCTATATCTAGGATTATCATCTAAGCAAAGGATCAGATGATTCCGGTGATATGATCATGAGTTTTGCTGTGTCTTGACGCTTCCGAAGAGTGAGTCGCGTCGCGTCACAGAAGCATCAATGCATCACATGCAACGTGGTTGACCCCATCAGGAAAATGACACGCTCTTTTCCGGCATCTTTCCGGTCTTTCAAAAGTTGGGAAAGTCAGAAAAGCCAGCGA
>JABCKH010008270.1:0-10291 GCA_018851285.1 Lyophyllum semitale | reverse complement strand
GTGCCCGCCGTTGTTGTGGCTTGTTGCCACCCTTCCCTTTTTAGAAATAAAGTTTGAGGCGAAAAGTGAGCAACTCCTTACATCTCCGACTCGCTTGTATGCAGCCCTGAGCGTTACCCCATTGACGCGTTTTGCTCATCGGCCATGGCAGCCAGCCTTCCCCAAGACGTCCTGCACGAGATATTTAGCTATTTAGACAATCCCGCAGCTGGAGAGCCTGTATGGCCTCACGAACCTGGCTCCGATGACGAGGAAAATGAAGACTTCGACGATGAAGACTCCGACGATGAGTACCACGACGACGGGTACTACGACGAGGACGATGAAAATTTCGACTTCTCCCCTAACTACGCCCTTCTCCCTCTCATCCTTGTCTGCAAAGGCTGGCGCAATACTGCGGAGCATCGCCTTTACACTTCCATCTCCCTCGGCTCGGATAACGACGTCAAAGGCGTGTCTGGTGCCTACCAGGCGATCCTTCTAGCGGAAACCCTCAGTGAACATCCTCGACTAGCAAATATGGTCCGGGAACTTCGCTTTTCGACAATGTTTTGCGCTCGGGAAGAGACCGCGGCTCAGGCAAAGATTACTGCGCTATGCCCCAACGTAACGCGCTTTACACTTCACGGGTACAACGGCTACGTTCTGGATAAACTCCATAACGCCGTAAAGAGCTTAAAATATCTGCAATACATTGAGATTTCCAGGTAGATTTGCCTGATACCTCAACTTCTCGGTTTTGCTCATGTTTCCCTGTAAGGTACAACCTTCGAGATATCGAGTGTGACGGCTTTTGTTCCATCGACTCACTATTGGTGATGATGATGGATTGGCCAGAGCTTGAGACCGTCTTTTTCCGCAGTGCTGCCTCGCCCGGGCTCTCCTGGGATGAAGGAAATGAGGAGGAACCGGAGCTGGAATCGGAGACAGACTCGGAGGAACTTGATCTCAATAATCCGCTATCTGTCGCACGACACGATGCTCGACGTCGTTGGAGAGAAGAATTCCACGCTTGTCGGCTTCGAAATATCCCGATTCGCGCCAGAATCCTTCATCCCGTTGTCAATGCATGTCCTCGTTTAAAGAGGTTTGATTGGGACCGATGCTATCGCTTCGCACCGGCCAACCTTCGGGCACTGCAGGCGATGGCACCCGCCTTGGAAGAGATAAGCACTGTCTCGTTCATCGACTCCGACAAAGAGCGCGCGGCCCTTTACTCTGCACTGAAGCGTTGGGCACCGACCCTCAAAAAATATAGCTTTGTTCCTCTCGACCTAGACCAGCCCCCACTTATCGATACAACCTTGGCGGATCGTTTCGTTAGACTGCAGAAGCTGGAAACAAGCGTCGCCTTTATCGACATCAGCAGGCTCAAGCTCCTTGCGTCCTTGGAGACACTTACGTTGTATGTGGTTGTGACCAACGACGTTGACCGTCTCATAGATGTCATCCCGGACCTTCATTCACTGAAGTGTCTGGTACTGAGGTCAATAGCCTCAAAATTCGACTACGGCGGGAATTCTATCCTAAAAGCGGAAGGATTGATTATGGTGGACATTTCGAGGAACTGTGTTCCGCCGCTCAAGGAGGTCTGTAAAAGGCATGGTATCAAGTTGACCGTTGACCGTGGCGTGGCGAAATGAATACGAAAATGTGAGTGTGTTACTCCTTCGCAAGCCACAACACAGGCTATGTTACTGACTTGGGCGCCCTTGCTATGTAGCGAAAACCGCAAAGACCAAGGCACCGCATCGCGACGTAATATCAATCGTTGTAGAGGTCCGCGCAAACCGCATTCAATAAATTTCGTCGAAATATCATGTCGTTTGAACGATTTCAACCTTGCCCTCTCGACATAAGCAACCATCTCCTCACGTAGAAAGGCAGCGCGCCATGCCTCTTGTTTATACTTTCTACGCGCATGATCGCAAGCACCATTGAAGAAAGGTGGCACGCACCCGGATCGTGGGTTCCCATTCGATTCATCACACTGCGATGTAGATAAAGGAAGTCGATCCAATATCGTACATCTGCTTCGGCCGGACAAGACCAACGTCGACACGAATATCAACGCCGATATAGCACAAGAAACGACAAACACTATAGTGATAGCGAAACGCGTCATTTATTTCGGCCATAGCAGCCCTACACGAAATATTTGGCCCTATAGTGTGCTATTATAGCCGTTTTAATGAATGATGGCCTGCACATTTTTCATTCAATCCCAATGTTTTGAACTTCGTCAAATTTGAGGTTTTGCTCTTTAGACAGCCAATCACGCATCGTGAAATTTCAATGACGCCACAATGACACGAGGCGACGAGGGCGAACTCAAAAATTGAACAAGCCTGATCAAAAAGTGCGGGAGCTGTCATCATTTATGAAAACGGTTGTAATACAAGGTTGGAAAGCGACGCGCTGGGTCCGAACCACTACTGGCTGAGGTTTGTGGTTCTGACCGAATACCCGTTCGTACCCCTTTCAACTCCTGGTCTCAAAGCCTGCGCCGCCGTGGATATTTCCTGCAATAATGCCTCTACATTGCTGCACCGTATACCGCCTGTATAAATGTCCACATCAGCCATGTATATATAAGAGATGGAATCATCACGAACCGTGGTGGTTCAAGAGGTGAAGTGCGTCCCGCAGCCAGCACTTGCAGCGCCACTCGGCGCCACTGGCGTAGTGGTTAGAGCCAACGCTCACGCTCCTGAGGAATGTTTCAATGCTCCCAGAGGTGGTCCCAGCCGGGACTACGCCGATTTTAGTAGCCAGAACACCGCTGATCGAGGTCTCGAACGGCTTATCCTCTACTAGAAACACCCAGCCCGGTCGCTGAGTTGCATGATAGACCCGGCCATTGGGATAATCTTGGGTTTTTATAACAAGGCCCCAATGAAAGGGATCGCCGGGGGGATATGGGCGGTAATAGACGACGACGTAGATGGTGTTCGCGCTCAAGGTGATTGACATATCTGTATGGATGCTTGTGAGCTTTACAGGCAAATAAAACAATCCGACCTCAGTCATACCTGTATAGATTCAGATTTGGAATGGCAAGGTCAGGCTTTGAGCTCTGTGATGAAGTTACGCCTACTATATATACAAACCAGCGCCTTTTTTCCGTTTTTAGACAGCTTGTATTCCGAGTCACTGCAATTAGAAGGTTTACCGTCAACGACACGGACACAATGCAAGGCGAGACGGAGATCGATCACTGCCAGTCTAGGTCCCTGGAAAGCTGTTAAACGTCAGATCGGGCTGATAAGAGTTGCCTGTTTGTGGTCTATCTCCAAGCGATCAGGAACTGCACTCAACGACGACTGTTGCCTGCATCGAGCCACAACACGAGGCTCGGAGGAGATGATCAGACTTCAACAAAAGCCCAAGCAAGGGTGCTTCCGAATCATTGAGTTGCATGGTATCGCCGTAGGTCCCTTGTCAATGTATGTTATAGTTGTTGAATAGCCCTGTATCCAGCATATAGAGGCTGGCCTATTCCCGAACGGCTTGTACACTGGGTGTGGGCGTCACAAGTGGTAGATCATGAGGTTGAGAAATGATAGGTACCGACAAGTGTGGCACGCACTGCTTCTGAGGGATGACTCGTACACAACACGAGGTAAGAAGCTTCAAGTTCAAGGGTAGTCCACGTTCTGGTTTGACGATTTGAGAGTCAGGCCTAGTCAGAATGTAGCATAATATGTCGTGTTGACTTGAAGTTCAATGAAATACATGGAACGATCACGTGTCGACAACCAGAACATCTTCTGAATCTTCTCATCACAGTGACACTGACTCAGTCACTGACTGTTAACAGCACCTTGACAGCGCAACTAAAAGTGTTGAACAGCAACTTCACTACTTACTGCTCAGAGATCTCGATATCCGTCACCGTGACGTTATTATTAGCGTGCTGGTTCACGGTGCAGCTCACTGCGATCAAGTGAAGGTTCTTGTGCTTGCAGTACGCAATTGGCTGGTGCTTATTCTGCTTGTTTGACGCTTGTGAGTACTTGAATTGACCATGCTTTCCTTTCAGCTGCATACAACACGAGTGCGGATTGACATTTGGCCCACCGCAATTTTAATTCCACATCTCGAGACTCGAGTAGCCATGTCTCGTGTTTTGCTTCGTCTCTGGCTCTCTCTTCCCTCTTCCCTACGTCTTCGAGCATACCATGCTCTCGTCAAGATTGGCAATCTTCTCTACGATTTTAATGGTTCACCAAAGTGCTTTAGATTGCCTTTTGGCTTCTATGCAAAGGTGGGCCGCAACGTTCTCATGGAAGAAGCAAATATCCTGCGACATCTAAAGGCACACACGACGATGCTAATACCTTCCGTCGTCGATGCCATCCCAGTCCCATCCGGTGCATTCATTGTCATGACGCGTCTAGATGGCGAACCTCTGCTGGGCAAGCTACAAGAAATGTCTGAGCAACAGCTCGCAGCTTTTGCAGAAGACCTTAAATCCAACTTTGCCCAGCTGCGGGCCGTGTCACAGCCAAAGGATGGGCCGCGTATAAGTGGTTGGGGAGGAGGCAACTTGCGCGCCTATCGAATTGAAAGCAACCGTATCGGCCCGTTCTCTACGGAGCGCGACCTGTACGACTACATGATATCGATGTCGCATCTCGGGCAACAAGAGCGTCTGAAGCTGGTAGCCAACGAGTTGCATTCGACTCCCCATCAGATTGTCCTTTCGCATGGGGATATTCATCCAAGCAACATCCTCGTGGATCACAACAACAAGCTGTCCGGAATAATCGACTGGGAATGCTGCGCGTGGATGCCGGATTATTGGGACTGGACAAACTCGCACTATCCCGGTGGCAAGGATGGATACCCTGAGTGGAAGGCCGTCATGAATACCGTGTTTGGGACTCACCCGGACGCACTGAAGGTTGAAATGGAGCTTTGGAAATATAATGACCCCTGGTAGTACGTAGTTCCACACCCAAATCCAAGGATTGGTAACTAATTACAGTCGTGCATGCAGAGACTTGAACAATTGCATGGTCATGAGGTACCTCTCACCATCGTTTGCTTGACCAAGGTAGCACGACGGCTTCGTTTGATTAGTCACGGAAATCCTCTACCAAAGTGTAGCGAAAATTCGAAGGTATTCATTTTGTGGCACCAGAGGTGCCCTACCAGCCACGAAAACTTACCGAGAGTAAGTCGCCGGCAGGAGCTGTAAGATACCACCAGGAGTCATTTCGTGTTCATCATCCACCCTGTCATAATAATCAGCATGAAAGATAGTCTCATAGCAACTTATTTCCCTAAATTTCAACCATCTATCGGCACGCTCACGTTATACGTGGTAGAAACCAATGCATCTCGTTCAAAAACTTTCTACTCGAAGGGCGCGGTTCCTCGCAGCTAGTAAGTGTTAGCAGCATAGCTTCTTCGCGGGCCCATTGGGCTGGAAAAGCTATATATCATAGCATGGAGCAGGAAGACATCGGGGGCGGTGAATTAGAAGAAATTCGCGAAGGAGAGTAGTGGATCGATGATTGCCCACATGCTGGAGGCTGAGCACAATGCCGATGATCGAAAAGGCTATTGCCTAGGTCGTATATTTTACGTATAAGTATAGGTATGAGGGGTGTAGTGGTATAAAGTGTGAACCTTGATGCAGTGCGTCATGGACATAGTATGTAATGTAAACATAAGAAAGAACGTAGCGCGATGCAAACGAGTGAGAGAATAGTTGGACGTGCTGTAGAGAGCATGCCAATACACTATCAAAGACAAAATCCGACTGCTGTGGCTCCCACAATCAACGCGGCGGAGGAAAGTGTCCTCGACCAGGGAATCCTCTAGGAATTCCACAAAACATACCGCGTCCGAAATGGCCCCCACGATGACCTCCTCTGAAAGGATGGAACGGTGCCGCAACCGCAGCAGGTGGATACGGCATCCAAGACGCCGAGCGCCCGCCGCGTGCTAATGGAAAGGCTTGGAGCGGGTTTACGAGGGCTGGGGAACGATTCATGAAAGCTGGCAGTGCGCTTAGGGGTTGAAGGGCGCAGGGCCGTGTCGTTGAGGGCCTTAATCCGTTGGACAGCATCCACTGAGGGCCAAAGTTCGACGATTGAAGAGCTTGATATCGCGTTTCCGAAGGCGGGAATCTCGCAGAACGAGGTAGGGACGTGCATGGGTCTGTGGTCGATGAGGCCTCCACCACTCCGTAGCTTTGCGTGGGCTGAGATTGTCGACAAGCGTCGTTTCGTGACCCAGAAGCGGCCTCATGAGAGACTGTCGACGACGGCAGGGCTGGGTTCTTAAAAGCAGGCGCCGGCGGGGGTCGACGTAGGTCACCATAGACAGGATCTGCACGATGCTTATCGGAATGGCGGCCTCGCACCAACAAAGGGTCGGCGGAACTCCCGCTGGGTGCCTTTTCGCCGTTCCCGCAGGTCTCTGCCCTTGGATTCGTCCCGGGAGCTTCGGGCGGGGCCTCGTTTTCGTCTGATGGTTTGTGCCGCTTGCGCGGGGGCTGGGTGCTTGGGTCGGTGGGGGATCGGGATCGCCTGCGATCCATCCTGCGCAGGGTCTCTTGTGGAGCCTCGGGTCCGGCATGACTCGGCTGATTCTCCAGTCGCATACATGGCACCTGTGAGCCGGGCGGACCAACACGAGTCAAACGAGCGAGGGAGTCTAGAGTAGCTAGCGTCGAGGGCTCGCGGGGCTGCAGAGTAAGAGTGAGCCTGCATAACACATAGCCGAGAGCGCATTTACTCGCTCATCTGCTTCCTTTGCTTCCTTCTTCGACGTGACGATACCTGGGAGCCTGCCGGTGGCTGTGAATTGATCATCTTATAAGAAGACTAGCTTATCGTACATACCAAGCGACGAATGGTCGGAAGATGTCCGACATGATCTGCTCGTAATCGTTTTGGGGGAGCGCTTTGTGAAGAATTGCGCACATGCTCATCCAATCGTCAGGAACAAATTCTCCGTCCTCTGCCGTTCTCATCAGCAATACGAGGGAACGATCGGCAGAAAGCAACTTTATTAGGTCCTGAACCAGCAAGTTCAACAGGCGCATATAATCGTGGAGATGGTACCACAACGCACATCTAACTCGGCCGTTGTTGTGCGGGGCTGGAAGACCGCGATCATGGACGAGACTGAGCTGAGCAGTCCGTCGCAAAGTCGTCCTAACTGTCCAGGCTCGTTGCTTTATCCTAAAAGACCGAGCTAAACGAAGCTTTTGACGCGCTTGGTAAGGTATCCTGTAGCCGTGGAGTGAGATGTCTGCGGCGAAGGAGGCAAGGTTGTAGCGGGCGGCATCGATCATTTTTGCACGCAAGTCGAAGATTGACGGCAATCCAGAAGGCGGGGGTGCGCGATCTGACCAGCAGATTACCGAGATATAGATAAGGGGAAGATGCTGGTTCATGGAAAATATGCGTCCTTATATACCAGCGAATGATGTAATCGCGTCGGGATGTCCCGATTGGTCGATCCTGTCCCGGGGGTTTCAAATCGAGGACGGCGCGCGCGAAGGAGGTGTCCTCAACTTCAAGTTCAAGGCATTCGGATCGTACGCGTCACGTATTCATTATTTTATACTGACTGTCGATTGGAAAATCTCGAGTCCAATACATGAAAACATAGAACTTGAAAGTGCTGGCTGTTTGGGATGATTGGTGATTTTGAAGGCCTCGAAAATCCGGAGAGAGAGCTTCGACTCCCGTCTTAAAACTTGGAATATGGTGTAGAGCAGGTGGTTATTGGACCTAGAAGGCTTTGGGGATAAGGTCTGCGCAGAGAATCGAGGCTATGGAGGTTGTGTTGCCAGGAAATGAGGCGTGGGAAGCTACCCCGTGCTCCGAGAAAAAAGCAAAATCCGGGTTAAGACAAGAGTACTGTTCAATACGAACATAAGCCTTCAGGCTAGACAGTGACAGATTTCGGGAATGGCACATAGGGTGTCGTCGTAGTAGAGGCGATCTCACTGTGGAAATCGCAGGACTTTGTTCAGTCCGTAAGGCGTGCAGTTGGAGAGAGGGCAACAGTAGCGTAAGCCGCGGAAGTGGTCCGTGTGATGAGAAAGAATAAGTCGATGATGAATGGGGCGTGGAACAAGTTGAAGTGAAAGAGGAGAGGGTCGAATGGATGATGATGGTGATAAATGTGACTGGCGAAAATGTGAACGAGGATGAAGTGATGACTCGGATGATCATACCTGATAAAACATGTGGACTTGCGCAAATGTGAATGACCAGGTAGGTGCTTTCTCTGGCTGAGGGTACGGTCATGAAAGCGCCGCTACTGCTGGTACACTGCCACAGACCACTCTAGCCCTTCTGCCTTCTGTGAAATCTGTCACTGTTCTTTTTCTTGCTTGAACATGGGACAATGATCAGGACCCTCCAGGACGGAATGTGAAAGACTACAGCTTTGAAAGAAAGATACAGACACTGCGTTGAAAGTTTAATGTCCAAGTGTCAGACAGACAGTCCCAAAAGCCTGCAAAGCTAGCTTCTGGCTCGGAGAATCTCTATACTGCGACTCCTCCTTTCACTCGAATAGTGGCGACCAGTCGACCTCTGACTACGAGTCACCACAGGACATTCGAAGATTGAGAGCAAGGGAGAAACACGATCCGACTAGCAGTGGAGACTGCTCAATGAACACTTTGCGTCGTTTCGGTGCTTGATACGAGGTCGCCGTCAACGTCGGTTTAAATGTGCCTTGCATGCTTGGTTTTTCCTGATCAATCGTGGTCCTTGAGGCAGGGTTAATTCTCCATGAACGTACGAACATCTTTGCGACTTACAGGTGTTTTGACACGAAGAGCGGGGGTATCGACATTGATTGACATTGGTATCATCTTCGTGAATAAAAGGATTGGCGTCGGTGTAGCACTGTTCATCGATTTGTAGGTCCAGGCCTGCACGACCAAGGATTCAGATACACACTCGGCATTCATGGAAAAGGCGAGGCGATGTACTTCTTCAATTTTCACTTCGTCAGCCTTGTACATCCCGAAGGCAAGTCGAGAACCTGGAGGCCCTCCTGTGAATGGGGGTGAATTCTCCAACTTCAAAAGATAATATAGATAGCTCAACACACCTTAATTCGCAGGTCTTCAATAACAGCAGTGGGGGATTCTGGACACGCTTTAGTCTTGAACATTCCGTATGCTAGTCCTGGACTGAGAAGCCTCCTGTAACACGTAAAGTTTCTTGCTGGAGATAGTTGAAATCACTTTGATTTGCAGGTCGTCGACGGCAGTAGTAGACGGTTCGAGGCGAGCTTCAGCCTTGGACAGAGTCCCAAAAGCGAACTAGAGACACCAGTAGTAAAGCTCTCGACTCAAAAGAATAAATAGAGTAGAACTTACCTCAATTCGAAGGTCTTCCACTGCAGCAGTGGACGCTTCGGGGACGTCCTTCACTTGAACATACTGAAGACGACAGGAGGCCTCCTGAACTGGTAGTAAAGCTCTTTACTCAAAAAAATAGATGGGGTAAAACTCACCTTAATTCGAACGTCTTGCACCGCAGCTGTGGACGCTTCAGGGCGGCCTTCGGCCTTGAATGTTCGGAGCGCGAGTTGAGGACCTGGGAGGCCTGCTGTAGCTTCCGTTGGTAAATTGAAAGCCTGAACTCAGACTTAGTGGAGAGGAGATGAAATCACCTTGATTCGAAGCTCTGTGATCACAATCGGCTCATACATATCTCCTTCGTTCTTCTCATGAAGCCTGAGCCCCAGCTTACTCACAGCGTGCTCAAAGAGTTTTGAAGGCATAAAACCTGGCAAGGGGAGAATAAAGTCGGGCGTCTTGGACGACATATCAGGGGCATTGGTTGTTCAGCTTCAAGCTGCCGGCGAACTGGTAACTGACGGAATTCACCTTCAAGTCAGTTTTGAGTTTCCGCCTCAAACTTTAATTCCCAAAAGGGAGGTTTGTTTGTCTCTGTAGCTGCCTGTCCTAAACGGGACCCCGCCCTGCCGCCTCTCCTGCATTCTACCATGACCACCGTTCGGCGTTCATAAGCATTCCCGCCAGCTTCACTGCACTCTCTAGTGCGGAATCTAAGTCTCCATTAGTATCAGCTAGGTGTTTCCCTCGTCTAGGCGACAGCAGCCGAGAATACAAGCTGCGAACCACAACCGCTGCGAAGGAGCACAGGACCCAGTGAGGGAACAGGAACGGGGAGAGGGCTCATCCCAGCAGAGGGGGGATTCGTTTGGTGTGTCATTAATATCATCTCTGGTCACTAGCTCACTATATGCAGCAAGCCAACGCGAGTGAACACGTACCAAC
>JABCKH010008269.1:0-10328 GCA_018851285.1 Lyophyllum semitale | reverse complement strand
TGCTTCAACTTTCATTGAATGGATCTATCTTATCTTCAGCGGTTATGATTTCGCACGGGAACGTAATCTTCTCCATCGGACAAGTTGTTGTTTTTGCAGCAGCGTCGGCTGAGGTGTACACAGTGAGCTCCTATCTTCGCATTGTCCGACCTGTTGCTCAGTTGATTTAAATTTGACAGCCTCCACTGCCTAAGACGCCAGAAGGCATCCCAATAGGTCTTGCATTCCTGCCTCTGCATCACTCGTATGGGCTGCATACGTACGCTTTCCGCGCCCTGCTTTCTCCTATAACCTATGTTATCGTTTCAAAATGGGACATCAAACTTGCGCTGGAAATAATTCCAAAGTATGTTCCCTGACCGTCGAAAAAGTTCGATTTCTGACACTTTTGATCAAGGTATCGCGTCACCTCCCTATCTTTAATCCCTTCGGTTGTGCACCAGCTTGTGAATCATCCTGGTATTGAGAAAGTCGACCTCAGCTCCGTCCTGTCGGTGGGAAGTGGCGCTGCATACCTGCCCGTGGAACTAGCAGTGAAAATGACTAAACTGGTGCCTCAAGATGCCACATTCGTAGAAGGTCCGTATCTTCTCTCTCTCGCAAATTGGCATTGCTCACGCGTTTGAGAACAGGCTACGGAATGTCTGAAGCGGTGAGCTCTCAAATTCAGTTTCGACGAAAGGCTGTTCAAACATGACGATATTCTTCAGACGATTGGCGCCGTCGTCCAGCCCGTAACCGGGATGCTTAAAGGGCTACTCAAGCGGGTACCGGGATCCGCGGGTGTGCTTTGCCCAGGCATGGAAGGGAGGATCATGCGCGCCGACGGGTCGGAAGCTGACGTGGATGAAGTGGGTGAACTGTATCTCAGAGGCGGGAACATCGCCCTTGGTTACTGGAACAACAAGAAAGCCACTCGGGAGACGTTCGTAGATGGGTGGCTGCGCACGGGGGACACATTTAGGGTCGATGAGGGAGGAAATTTCTTGTAAGGAACCCATCCTTTGATTGATGGCTAGCTCACCAGTGCTGATTATTTCTTCCCCGCCGGTCTAGCTTCACTGACAGAGCAAAGGTCAGACATTCATTCGCATCAGCACCTCATATATCATCTCACGTCTTGGCACGCAGGATACGCTGAAGGTTTCTGGCACTCAAGTCTCGCCAGTGGAAATCGAGAATGTCCTGCTAGCTGAACCACAACGACTCATAACCGACGCCACGGTCGCTGGCGTCAGCGGTGGACGCACATCTGATGAGAAGGTTCCCCACGCATGGGTTGTCCTAAGCGATGCTGGCAAGAAGCTCGGCGCGACGGCTACTATCAAGGAGTTGGAGAATTGGCATCAAGCGAACCTCAGCAAATACAAGTGGTTGCGTGGAGGAATTGAAGTCGTGAAAGAGGTGAGCTCCACTTGATTTTCTCTGAACACATGCACTGACACTGGAAATGATATTCAGATCCCGAAGTCACCTACTGGAAAGGTGCTGCGGAGAGTCTTGCAAGATAAGTACGAGCATCAGGCTGCGAAGAGAGCGAAAGGGAAGCTATAAGTTATTCGGGGAGTCGTCAATGTAGACTCGCGCTTCAATGGTCAAATCCCACAACATACGCATCAATTCATGTGCAATATCGGGCGTTGATGGAACTACAGTTGATGTATTCGAGTACTATTATTGCATGGAGAAGTACATGACTGATCCGGGCTGGAGGATATATTATGATTGAAAGTGTTGAAAGTTGGTACACAAATATAGCGAGAGAGAATCGTGCACAGCGGGGAGAGATTTTCTAAGTGTTTGTTTCTAGCAGACATAAATTAGGCGCACCAAAGCAAAGTCCGTGCTGATCACGAGTAGCCGAAACGCAGAAACTACAGATCAATAAATAAGAAAACGGTACCGCACTAATCTTCAGGTCGCCTGTCTCAATACAGTCTCTCTACGGTCATCGTGGCTGTCCGAGTTCAATGGTGCAAGCTCTTCGTCCTCCACTGGATGGTATGACGAGTTCGGAGGCGCTCCGTACTGGAATAGCCGGCCCAGCCAACCGGATTCAGTAGGCTTTGCAGATCGTTGTACTGGTTCGGGAGGGTAGGCGTTCGTCTGCATCCGCGGACTGGATATAAAATGTGATTGTTGAGGAGATGTGCTCATCTCTTGGAATTGTTTATCGGAGTCTGGCGTGAAGCATGAGCGGAGCTAGCGAACTGGCACATAATTATAAGCTCGCCTTCGCCAAATACTGAGTCCATCTCTTCTAATGGCACTCCTTTCGTTTCGGGATAGACTGCGCAAGGATAAGAGCTAGAAACGGACGAACTAATGGCAACGTACGGAAGTAAACTGTTATGGACCATTTTATGTCAGAGTAGGTGGAGACACAACAGGGAGAAATCTCACCCAATACAAAGCTACACACACAGAAGAAGGCATGCATGAAGTACAATCTCCAGTGGATCACGTCTTGGAGCCAAGGCGTACTGGCTCCGACGATGTAGTTGAACGCCCAGTTGGTACACGTTGAGAGAGAAACACCCTTTGCACGGACAGTAAGGGGCATGATCTAAGATTGTACCCATCAGGAAATGGTTAGTGTCAAAATCAGGGGAACAGACCTCAGGAGGGTATAGCCACGGTATTGGACCCCAGCTGAAAGATATGATATATCATGAATCAAGGGCAGCGAAGAAGGTGAGTTGAAATACCTATATCCAAAAGCCGCGTTGTATATGATCACAGAAACGACAACTGCATTTGGTGTCCATGGGACGTCGAGGAACATCCAGAAACCGGTAGCACACAGAGCTAATGCCATCTAGAAATCACTATAAGCAGGGATTGGTAAATCAAACCAGGCCATACGTACAACGCCAGCGCCAGACAATAGAATTGGACGTCGGCCCCAACGATCAACGAGATACCACCTATACCATATACCATGTCAGTAAGAAGGGCCATTAAACCAAAGTATTGGGTGGTTACGGGGGCAAGGTGCTCAAAACATAGATTAAGGCGTTCACGCCAGTCATTAAGATTGCTTGTCGGCCGATCCAGCCAGCCTCTATGAAGATAGTCAATGTATATTCATAAACATGTCGAGCAATGGACATACGTTCAAACACTCGAGCTACAGTTTAAAATGAGTGAGACCGGATCATAACAATGAACCTTGAAGAACGCACGAGCATAATAAGATATTACTAGGATGCATGCAACATAAATGACCAAGTCCGTCAAGACGTTCGCAGATCTTACCATTAATACCATTCTGTCAGGGCTCGTTGGATATTTTCGTATAGGAGGTATTGTCGACTCTCACCAGTTGCGCGAAGGCTTGCGAAGACATAGCTAAGAGCACTCTTCGTTTATATTTCCTCCACATCATGGTGTACGATCGTCCTTCACCGCTTTGGCGCTGATACACAAATTATATAACATTCGCTCATGAGAATGACATGCATTAAGCCCGCTCACCTCGAAGAGGACCTTATCTTTGATTTCGCGGAATTCTGCTTTGGCGACTGGATCATCCATATCTCCACCATGCAGGTCGGCGAGAACGCGCATCCCTTCGTCGTCTTTGTCGGTGTCGATGAGCCACCTTGCGTTGCACTGTTGAAAACCAAGACGCAAGGACAGAAAGGACCGTGGAACTCACCGTGGGCTCTCTGGCATAATCAAAGAACCTGCCGCCAGAATCGCCCCAATGACACATTGGATAAACAATGGCACACGCCAAGCGAGGTTGGAGTCAAAGAAGGAGCAGAAATAATCTGTCCACTAGATGGTGGCATTAGCAATGATGGCATGCGCAATTAGGAGTGCTACAAACCACGGAGAATGCGTATCCGAAAATATTGCCGGTAAACTCTGCGCAAGCCAACGCGCCTCTCTGAACGAGGTACCAGAATCAGTAGGTATTCGACAGGGCCAAGATGGACTCACATGATTTGGGGGCGAAATCTCACTCTGATAGATGGGTACAATCGTCCTGTCACGTCCCAGTGAAATTATAACTCATCATCTAAAGGCAGAATAACTCACGAGAGAAGCCCGACACCGAACCCACTGATGACGCGGCCGACAACCATCATTTTGAAACCGCCCGTAAACGTTTGTATGGCGCCGCCTAGCGTAAACACCACACCCCCAATGAACAGAGTGCCTTTCCTTCCAATCATATCCCCAACCCGGCCCGCAGCAATAGACGTCACTGGAAACATTGTTCATGAGAGGTCTCTTGGATGCAAGTATCCGAGTCGAACACGTACCAAACGCGCCAATCTCTAGGACAGCCACCATTGTTCCAATCTCGATAGGTCCCGGCGCGTTGAAGTACTTGATGAAATGGGGACCAGTGATTATGCCTGACATGACTCTAGACAACGTCTCAGTAAATTAAACACAGGAACATGCGGATGCATACCCCTGATCATAGCCAAACTTGAAGTTTCAGGGCCCAGTGTCAGTAATAGTTGGGGTGCCAGCTGCAAGACGTACGAGAAACACGCCAAGGCTGGCGAATATAGATATGGAGTATAGTAGAGAGGCGCCAACTAGCCTCCGCCGAGGCTTTGGATAAGTTGGAGCAACCATGGCTGGTCGTCACGGTAGAACTCTGGTAGAACTCAAGCATGCGCGTCTACTCAGCCAAGAGGTTTCTCACGAGACCAGACCCTGACATTCACCGCATTCCGCACGAAAATCTATTCTACATAACGAATGTGCACTCGTACATACTACATACTGGATGTAGATCATGAATAAAACAGAGTCCCCGACGCCGGGTCAGATTACTGTAAAAATGCCGATTACATTCAACCTACAATCGTGAATTGTAGCCTAGCGCCTTCCATCGTACAGTTGATCTGCTCCATGTTCTCGACAATATAGTGGGCACCGCAGTTCTCGATTTGCGACCGTTCGTGACTGGTGCAAACCGCAACGACGGTCGCTCCGCTCGCTACTCCCGCGCGGATGCCACTCGGAGAGTCTTCGAATACGATGCAATTGGACGCTTCGTATCCAAGATCCTTGGCGGCGAGTAGGAATGGATCGGGGTGAGGCTTGCCCCGCTTCAGCCGAGGGTCGTCCGCGGTAACGGTCACTGACGGAGGTTCGATGCCAACCCGAGTCATACAACCAAAAGCTTCATGACAATACATTTCAGCATCGCAAGCGCCCCAAGCAACACGAATGACATACCATAAGTCCTCGCTCCTGAAGTCGCGACAGCGTATCGGCCGCGTGGGATGGAGTCCATCAGCTTCCTCACTCCAGGGAGGATTTGAACGGAACGGTCAACGTTAGCAGCCTCTAGCTTCCAAGCCTCCATGATATCCTTCTCTGTCTTCCCGTCCACCTTCCCGTCCACCACTTGGTACGCCTCTATACGATCTTCACCATCATCACCATCATCGTAGGAAATTCGTGCCTCATTCTCAGGGACACGATTCATCCTCAGCATGTTGCTGAGCCGGTTCGCAAAGGATGATGCAAAGGATGGGCGTCGGGAGAGCGAGAAGGAATTGGCGCGAGAGCTCGGCGCTGAACTCCCGGGGGATAGGGAAGGGGTGGCGGCACCGGAGGAGAGATAGAAAGGTGTGGTGGCCCCGGAGGTAGATCGTGAACCAGGCTGAGAGCCAGGACCGTGAAGGTTGTAAGCGTCGGCGAAATAGAGTATCGTGTTCTCGAAGTTCTCGACCTCCTTTTCCATCTCTGCGGCTTTGATGTCAGGTTTAAAATGCGCAAGATTATCGATAGCGCGTTTGCCATGCGTCGCAGCGATAACATATTTGGGGTCCTGCCCAATGTCAGTGGCAACTTTGCCCCAGGCAGCCTCAACTGCGGCGATAGAATCTGTCAAAGTACCGTCCTTGGTAGAGAAAAAAAATCAATGAACGTTCTCGAACAGTAATCGAAGGTGAACATACCATGTCAAATAGTACGGCATCGGCGTAGAGAACCTGCGTGCCCGTCATAGTGGTAGTGGAGGAGCGGGATGTAGAATTTTTGAAACGGGAGAGGGAGAGAGAGAGAGATATCCTGAGTTTCTGGGAGAATGAAAAGATGTCCTGTTTGCTCCCTTATTCTCGTATATATACCAAGATACACCGTTGTGGAGTAGTTTGCGGATTAGAAGGACGGCGCGACCGGACTCGGAGCGAGATTGATAGGGTAAAAGTAACGACACAACATTGCTTCGATCGATGTATGATCGCATCCGAAAATTGTTCCAAGCGTTTTTCGGAAGCCTTCGTGTGCATAAGCACGAACTGCTTTGACTGTGTGCAAATAGGCTAGAATGCTAGCAGGTAATATCAACTTTACACGTTCGCGCGTCCACCAGTGACCAGACGTTAAACTTGGTTACCAAAGGCCGGTCAAAATCCAGCCGATCCGCCACCGAGTCCCCGACACCACTTTTCGATGAAATTTCTGTTTTTTAAAGTTCAAATCCGATCGTTGTTACAATCGTGGAGGGGGCATGAAAGGGTGGAGATGACGTCAAGGTGGTAGATTGCGATGCAGCAACGTGTGTGCCGATCTTTTCACCAAGTTGGAAACTATCGATCGGTTCTAGAAGCAAAATGGATCAGGACGGTGGGGTTCGAATGAGTTCAAACAAATCGCACCTACTACATTGGAGGACAGGCGCAGGGCCTACGGAGTCCTCGAATATATCAGGCTGCTTACCCCAAACTACGATTTTAGTGGGCGACTCTGCGGTCGTATCATTCTACGACCGTAGGGGTATAGCAATATTGATGTTGGAGCAAGAAATGAGCCACCTGTTGTTATGATGACGAAATAGAAGGCGCTTTCCGATGGAAAGAGAAAATTGCTCTTTCGCTGACGCTCAGGCTGGTTAATCTTTGAAGAGCTTTGGAGGAGAAAATCCAACTCCGAGAAACTCGCATGGCTTGATCACAGCACGTGCCGTGACGGACAGTCTCCAGCGTGTCACACAGAACTTTCTCGTGAACTGCATCTACCAATTGCAACGATCCGTTGACGGACGGCCGATGCACGAATACGACAGTAGGATTTGTACCCCCGTTTAGCTCACGCAAGTCAGAGAAGGCAAGACCTCCCGGACAGCCCGGTTAGTCCCGATCTTCAGTGACCTCTAACTACCGTAGTCGGCCCTGTCCTCAGTTCCTGGCGAGGAGTCCATTGCGTCCAGAGCTATACAGGTATATGAAGACATAAATTCCAGAAATCAAGGCGATTCTCCCGCACATGATTCCAATATGGCTCTCAATGGCATATGTCTTCCGCGAAAATGTCGCGGCAAGGACTGCACATAGTCTCAGTTAATCGGGAGAAGTTCGCCCAACCAGCACATGTTAATCGAAGTACGGGTTTTCGATCTATCTAGATGCGTTTTCTGAATTTGTATAATTAATTTGAATAGGCGCTCTGCGAAATGCAAGTGCGACCACCGCCCACACCTACAACACAGGATGGCTCATATACACAAGATAGTCGCGATCGACAGAGAGACATTGTCCCAGAGGCACTGTGGACCTCAAAACCCTAGCGCTTAACCTGGTTTGCTGTCTTGACTCGCTCAGTCTAGAATTTCTCGATGGTATGTATTCGACTTCACTCTCGCATGGAGGCCATCATCTATGAGTCCTTCGTAGCCCTCCTACAAGTATTTTTTGCTACTCCCCTCCACAAATATGTTGCTGGCATGTTATGACTGCTGTGGCTCTGGGCAGGACGTCTTCCCCACTGCGAGACAAAGTGTGCACGTTGCCTTACGTTGACGGTCACGTAAAAATGCAGAAGGCGGGTCAGTGACCACCCTTCCAGGCTCCAGCCACTAACAAAGGCTTGAACGTGCACGTCATTACTATGCGTTAACGGATACTTACTGCGAAAGTAGAGCTCCAACTCTCAGGCTCGTGCTATATCGCTTTGCTGTAACGTTGCAGTGGCGATTTTCCTGTGGTAAAACTTGGTCAATATTGAATTTCAGTGGATTGCTTACGACTGTCTGCCCCTTGCACGTTAGGTTGGTCTGAATACGTAGCCTGTCCTGGCGCCCTGAACTCTGAGGACGTACAGAAAAATATGTGGATTCCAGAAAGTGCTTGCTATCAATAGTCCTCGTTCTGTTTGAGGGGCTTGTCCCGTCCTCGAAACTTCTGGCCTGGCCGACGAGCTCTAGTCTCGATATTAGGCGCTGAAAGTCCATGTTAAAGACAAGTTCAGACAATCGGATTCAAGAAAGAGATTAGATTAATCGTGGGACACAGGATTTTGACAGCCGAACACGCGACGCGACGCCTGAATTTTTCAAATCGTTTTCAAAAGTTTCCCAGAACACTACACCACACTTTGCACCCTATCTTATCACAGCTTACCATCTCAATCACTCTACGACCTGGAGTCCCAATGCACCGCTGCCTTCGCCTTCCCGAAATCGTGAGACTTATATGCGAGCAATCTAACACTGGTACCCTGTACGAGCGGCAGAGACTTAAAGCTCTTGCGGCCCTTTTGCGCACATGCCGTGCATTATACGAACCTGTGCTCAGCTTCATGTGGTCTGACATCGGTAGCTTAGTACCTCTCCTGAAGTGCATGCCAGAGGATCTATGGACAATTGAAAGGGGGAGGTTTGTGCGTTGCTATATCACTATTCTAGACCTACAGTCGTTTTTGACTCACGAACTGCCTCGACAGAAATTTAGAAGGGCGATTCTGCCTACGGACTGGTCAAGGTTCAAGAAGCATGCCAGGTTTGTACAGATATTCGAATTCGACAGGTTTCTCGCCCATTCCACACTGGGTGCTCTGGAATGTCAAAGTTTACATGTTGCCGCAGGCGAACAGCCCCTGCTACCAAACATACAGCAACTTTCTTGGTCCACTGCTGGCAACGATGAGATGTTTCCATATATCAGATTACTTATGGGGCCAAAATTGTTCAAACTCCACCTTCCTCAGGTCACGAATGACGTCCATTTATCCTTCGTCGCCAACCTATCTACCTCGTATCCCTTGCTCACCGACGTTTCTATCGGGGGTTATCACCCAAACACAACAGCTACTGTATCCGCAGCGGTTCTTGGATGGAGTAAGCTTCATCGTTTAGCCGTCCACAGCCTATCTACAGAGGCCTTCATTCATATTGCGACACTACCGACATTGCAACAGCTTTGCCTAGAACCTGACGACAGGATGTCACTTCCCCTTAATTATCACTCGCTGTTTCCGGCGCTTCGAAAAATCACGGTTATCGACCAAAATTTTTCTTTGTGCACCCAGCTTTTAAAGCTCGTGTTCCCTGGTTCGGCATTGACCCACATCAAATTTTCTTCCGACAATGCTTCAAGATGGCCGAAAATTCTTAGCTCCCTCCGAGACAATTGCCTCCCCTCCTCTCTCCAAGAGCTGCATATATCTGACTTCCATCCCACTGGCAACCTCGATACAGTGGTTGCGACGACCCACCTTGTCGTACAAGCCAACCTCCTGAAATCTCTTTTCATCTTTTCCAATCTATCCCACATTCAGCTCGCCGCCCATCACGGCTTCGATATTGATGACAGTTTCATAGAAGAGTTGACAATGGCTTTTCCACGCCTTCAGTCCCTCAGCCTAAAAGCTCAGCGGGAGCCTAATGGGCCTCCTCGGCCTACCCTTCTAAGCCTCATCTCATTCGCTCGACACTGTCGACACCTGGTCGCTCTTACCCTGACCTTCGACGCTTCCGACGTCCCTAAATTCAAACCCACCGCAAAGATATCTAGCCCTTCGTTGAAATGTTTGACGGTCGGGACTTCGCCCATTTCCCTCCCTCCATATGTTGCAGCATTTCTTTCGGATATATTTCCGGAAGTTCGGGATATATATAACCGTGACATGAATCGTCGTATGGGGGATGAGCCCGAGTCTGAGTTGGATAAGGCGTGGACTGAAGTCAAGATACTCATACCAATATTTGCCGCGGCACGGAACCAGGAATGTACCCGGGCGCAGCTGGGTCTTGCCTGAACTAGTAGAACACGTCTCGGTGTGATCATGCGACAATCTAGGTGAGAACTCGAACCGTTTTATTAAATGCATAACTTTATGCTGATACATACAGCAGGGATTATATCATTCTAACATATCTGGCCATTATGATTGAACTCCCTATGAACAGTGTCAATTGTTGGTGAGCGTAACAAGCTCCTTCGAATTATAAGCCACTTTCAACATCAGAAGAATTACAAGTCCGACTTTTGGAGGTTCCGAGTTCTATTAGAATAATAGAACGAGGTCATTCCTTTTTGTGGGCATATGTGTGGGAAAAATGTCCGCAGCAT
>JABCKH010008268.1:0-10345 GCA_018851285.1 Lyophyllum semitale | reverse complement strand
GGGCAAATTGGTCAAAACAGAAGTGGCCAAATCTGAGGATTTCGGATCGGACCTTTGGCAGCATAGTCCCCCCTCCTGCTCCTGTGTCTCTTGCCTCGACTTGATCGCTAGAGCAAATTTCGTAGGATTCGTTTGTCGAGAACGAAGCGAACCTCTCCTCCCAATGCCTCTCTCATGGGGGCGATAGAGTGACGGTGTAACAAGTATGCTTATACGATACGCAATGTGCGCCGCTTACCCTTTTGAGAAATTTAGACAATCCATCCGATCAGAGCCGTTCTTTGCTCTGACAATGTCGAAGCATATTTACGAAAACCAACTTAAACAAAGCGACACCTCGTCTCGGAGGGAGTTGATATGAAGGTAGGCGTACATTCCATACACCTTTAAGTCGCTGACCAAGCTCAAACCGTTCGTTCCATGCAACAGGCCTTCATGAACAGGCTCACACGTCTTCTAATACTCAGACAGTGTTGACGCATTCCGATATCATGGTGCTTGTTTGCCTCTCCTCTCTCAACGTAAAGGTATTCAGCGTAAACGTCGATTTGACAGATTGTTGCATCAAGATTCTAGTGTCCGTCTCTAAGCTCAGCTTATACCGCGCGGCTTCCCCTGCCCCTACTGCTGCAGCATCGAACCATCGCTCCAGTATCTACACTATTTCCCAAATGTCCGCCGTACGGCTGGCATTGTTTCTCAGCTTCGTTGAAGTATGCCTGCTGGGGGACAGCGGCGCAGCAGTCCTTGGTGACCTGCTCATCTGTTTCGCCGCTGCCGTCGAGGTTGCTGGTACAGATCTCGGGTCCTCCTGAAGTAGTAAAATCAGCGACAATGAAGAGAAATGCAACGAAACCACCGTGATGGATCTGAGTACTTACCACGCTTCACCAACGTCGCGGCTATGAAGGAAAATGTGAGTCTAGAGCTAAAGTAAAATAAAAGCGTTACTGACCAGTGTTCCCGATAGGATTTGCCGAGGCAGTAATGGCAGAGACAATGAGAGCAGTGATCAAAGTAAAAGAGGTGCGCATGATTGTAGATGTTGTGGGTCGTTGAGTTGAGGATAATGGTCGTCGTCAAGCTCCTTTATAGCCCTCGAGCATCCGATATTATGTTATACACATCGTATACCATGAAGTCATTTCCTATGCAATACCGCCGTGGAACCCGGGGAACACAGTCACTAGTGACCTAAGGTTGGAAGCGCCACAGCTCGTACTCCAACAGTTGGTGGAAACAACCGAAACCCATTAAGGCTGAAACAGGGTAACTTCGAACTTCGTTGATGCGGCGAAGAAGTTTCCAAACTATGAAGCAATTGGAGCGTGCATGTTGCCCACCAATGGAAATCTAGGTTGAGGAGGCTCCTTTGGATTTTCCATCCCCTTATCACAGAGACGAGAAAATTCCGGAGGAACTGAACAACGTACCACTGTCACGATACCATATCTTGCGTGGGGGAAGGGGTGGGCAACGATTAGAGCCGTGGTGGAGCGGGTCATCGCATTTCCCTTGCGCTTGTTACGTTTGCCACAGCCCTGTCTGCTTAGCCTTTCGACGACAAGTTCGGTGAGTTAGGTATTGGAGTAGATGTATTGCATCGTGCATCAATCAAATGAAGTTGAAACTAGAACATTGAAGTGCTTCCTGCCGAGGTATGGCTGTGTAACGGGCTGGTGCAAATGATATAAATGCATTGATTGTGGAGTATCCAAAGCGCAGTCGGGGTTTGTCTATACACGATACTGATGCGACGTACACTGGGACGACGGCGCATGTTTGGCCAGGTGCTAGTTCTTGTTCGGTAGCCAGGTCAATACACGTTGTGTTAGTATTTGCGGAGTGACTCCACTCGCGCGGAGCGATTCGTCGGATCCGGTGTCTGTGACACATTGCGTATGCCCAGTCGCAAGTGGAGACGGTTCTCCTCCAGTGATTTATGACCTACCTGGACCATGCTTTAGTATCCAAGAGGATGCCAAAACCGAATACCGCCGGAGCGGCAAGATGTTAGAATCCATTCAGCATCATGCGTAGAATGGGATTCAAAAGAGATAAATACCGAGTCAAAATTGATTGTTCGTTCATCACGATTCACATAAATTCACCGCTCACACACGCACGCTGCTATGCACTCCTCACTCGCATCGTCACTTTTCGCCCTCGTTCTCTCCGCCCTCGTCATCGCTCCTAGCACAGGTATGATTCCAATTCCAGCCTATCCGAACTGGAACTGATTGTATGTGATGCAGCAGGCTATCTTGTGAAGCGCGGTATGTCTTGAAAATCGTATCGCCGCTGTCGTTCGATATCTCATCGGGGATGACAGGCGGGCGCGAAATATGCACGGTCAACCTCGACGGCTCAGGTGACGCCAACTGGCAAGTCACGAAAGATTGCTGTGCCGCGGTCAACCAGCAGGCGTACTTTAATGAGGTATACGGCGAGTGCTGGCCTTACGCCGGCCCCGCAGGAAACAGCGTCGACACAGGGGAAATGGTCAAGTGCTGCTCGAGCAGGGGTTGTGGTAGCAGGGAGATCCATTGAAAAACTTGATGAGATACTAGTTGACATTTTAGTTAGAAGTCAGAGGGCGGGCTTGATTCCGCAGGAAACAAGTTGTACTCACAGTTGTGACAGTACAGTACATTATCTTTCGAGTCTAGATTGTCCTCGAAGAAAAGCGTACCCGTTTCATCACGTCGCCCAGAAGGATTCGTTGCATTGAATCGCACTGAGCCGTCGAGTGGCAAAACAGTCAAAAAACCTAGAATCCTAGAATGGCATCGGACACAAGTCGAATGGGCACAGGTATTTTGGCGTGGCAGGCGTGCATGCGTGTGCAAGGGCGTAGAAGGGCGTGCCAGCGTGGAACCTCACGTGGCAGTTTCTGACGGGGAAAATTCATGTAATGCTACTAAGTAAGTAGCTCAAATACATAGACTTTAACAACTCACGGAATATATATATGCCTGCTGCTGCGCGGCACAGATCGCAGAAATGGTACCAAAACATTCCTGCTGGCCAGGTAGGCACGCTAGCCCACGCCCGTCACACACGAGTTGCACACTAAACAGTGAACACGCTTCAATGGAAATCTTTACATGCTAAGTAGTGTGAGTCGTTACATGTTCGAAAATCGATATTTCAGACGAGACTTACTTCAGAATACATTCTATCATTGTCAATGGGTAGATAAAGGTCAGGAAATACCTCTGAAAATAAAGTAAGTGAAAGACGACAGAGTCCTCAACCCATTTTCTTCTGGGTGCACGCTCATTCACAACTGTGTGCCACGCTACACACGCTTTCCACGCCCATGCCACGCCGATTTCTAGTGGCTCAAGTTGAAGTGGAGAGAAATCCGAGTCGTATGCCTGATCGCGCGACGAGGCAGAAAACAAGATGGTAGGGAAAAACGGGGAGCGTGTCCCATCGCTGGCCATAGTAGATCTAGAGCCCGCGCGCAAGGACATGTTCATTACCATCGATACCGATTCGCCGACGAGAACTGAGGGACCTGAGGATTTTCGTGGCGAAGATCAGTCTGAGCATATTAGACTAAAGCCTTTTGTGTTATACAGATTGAAGCTCGACTTACTACGGCTGGTGATTCTGGCACACAAATTCATGTAAGGTGTCTTCGCGCGCCTTCTGTTGTGCTCAAGTGAGGTAAGCCAGTTCTCACCGGGTCAAGTGCCGTGCGTATTGGGTGACGAAACAAGATATTCTAGTTGATTCGATCATCACTATGAGATCTCGCCTACGCGCACAGCAGCGCCCAAATAAGAGGTGACTTTTTCTCCAGGCTCTAGTCGTCGTAGGGTAGGAGGGTGGCTATCAACATAACGCTCACTCGCTCAGCGCTTGTCTAACGAGATTGGCTGAGAAACGACAGGCTAGGACAATTATTACATATCAAGAACTGGTACAAACCGAGTACATGGGGAACATTAGGAGCACAAAAATATGTATGAGAGATACAATACACCGATCTAGCACTGAACCACTCAATCCTCGGCAAGCAGGTCATTCACTTCGTCTTCCTCGTCTTCATCGTGCGCGTCGCCATCCATAATGGAATCGAATGGAATTTCGGACGCATCTCCGTCGTCGAGCAGTTCATTGATATCAGCGTCCAGCTGCTCCTCTTCCTTGATCTCCGGCGACTGCGTAGCCCTTACATATCAAAGACGTGTATTAGTATCAAGCTCGATAACAAGAAACCATGGTTGTACCGTTGTTTAGACCGTTTACCGCGAGGAACGGGCGTAGGTTGCTCTTCATCGCTATCTGAGCTGATCTCAATCACCTGGACAGGCTTCTTCGTTGCCCTGCATGCCAGATGGGATAAGAGAGGGAAGTCAAATAAGAGAGTCAAGGCCTACGCTGCTCGTTTCGGAAGTGTCCGTGTCGGTGCAGATGGAGCTGGTGGTGTCCCCAACTCCTTAACATCGTCATCAGAGTCATCGTCCGATTTCGAGAATCGCGGCCGCCTGAGTACTATATCAGAACCTGAACCTTGGACCAACGATCAGACACTCACTTGGATTTTGACTTTGATCTTGCACGTCTGGACGACGTTGCCGACTTTGCATCGTCATCGGTAGTCGCGGTAGCAATACTATCTGACCTCCTAACATAGGAACCCTCAATGATTAGCGATTCATATCACAAATATGTGGAGACGCACCTCTTCCGCCCCTTCTTCTTTGGCTCATCCAGACTGATAAGCTCATCATCATCATCGGGAATGATGTCGTCCAAGAACTTGAAAAGGTTTTCCAGCTGCTCAAGCTTCCTATACTCCTCTTCGCTAAAGTCCTCGAGCTGCTTCTCGAACTTCTTGACGATAGCGGCCTCGAATTTCGTGAAAGCATTATTGGTGGTTGTATCACGCAATGGGCGGCGCTGGTAACGATCATCGCGTCAAGAAAGGTACATGGAAAAGACAACACGAAAAACGCACAGCACGCAAGCCATGCATCAGAACCTTCAGCTCCTTGATCTTATCATCTTCAACGGTGTCTGGGATATATAGTTTCCCAAGTAACTGGCATAAGATTTTCTTGTCCTCTTCTATATGAATGCGACGCGTAAGAAACTGTGATCAAGGCACGCTTAACCGGCACTTACTTTCCCAATTTTCCTTGAGAAGCGACCTGATGATATCGATGGCCATATCAAGCTGTATAGACATGTTCGCCTGATGTTTGGGATCGGTGTTTCCCCGTGCATCACTGAAGATTACGTTACATGGTCCACTTCGTAAGTCATGAAATGAGCACTCACACCGCACTGCGCAACTTCATAGGATCCGTCCAATCAACGAACAAGGCCGTTACTTGGGCCGCGCTGACCATTTCCTCGTCGTCTTCAAGATTCTTACGAGCCTCATTGAGCGCTTTGTACGTCTTGAAGAAGATCTGGTGGGTATCGCGGTCAATAAAAATTGTAGCACAGGCAAAGCAATTAGGACATGCCTGTTGCATAGTCTTCTGGTTGAGAGGAGACGAATAGCAGTAGACCGGGAAGAAGAACGTCAGGCACTGGCGCAGCTCCTGATTATCCACCGTGGCGGGAGATAGATAGCACTGAATCAAGTTGATCACCACCTACAGCAGAGCAGGCTATCAGTGAAATGCAAATACAGTCCGATGAAAAGAAAACATACAGTATCATCGGTGACCATCCCAGAGAGGACAAGCTTTGAGATCCCAATGCACAATGCTGCCCGCACCTTGTCTGACGCGTCAGAACCAAGGAGCTCGAGGAGAAAAGGGACGATTTTGGGAAACTTCGACGCCAGGTATGAGAATAATAAAATATCATCAAGAAAGACAGCTCACGTCGTCTGGTAGCGCTTTGCGTAGTTCTTGGTCATGTACCATGAGCACATCGAAGACGACTTGAAGAAGGCTAGGCTTTAGCACTTCGGGAGAGCTGGACAGTTGCGTGACGAAAAGCAGGATCGAGTTGATAGCAAGACGCTGATGGATCGGTATGTGAGTCAATGGCTAGAAGTTTTCAGACAGCACCCTGGTACCTTGGCGATCAGACAACACAGGCCCAAGCTCACTAAGCCCTTCTCCCGGAACGCTAATTCCTTCCTCTTGACAGACGGAATGATCAGGTCCCTAAGGATACCGTCCAACGTCGAGTTTTCCTCCAGTGTCTATAGTTTTTTTCTTTTTAGAGGACGACCCGGGTATAAAAGATGAATGGACCAACGCTGTTTACTCGTTCTAGCATCCCAATGCACAACGAGAGACACCTCAAGTCAATAGCATCTGCACGAGCCTTTTCTTCGGGCGTCTGCTCCTCCGATGGTTTCCGGCCACCGGGGCGAGGAGGCCTTACCGTGGCTGGTGTCTCACCGAAACTCGTCTCCGCATCGGCATCCTTCTACAATTGAACTGTCTAAAAGTTGAAACGGTGTATATGGAGGGGCACTCACTGTCGGATCTTCGTCGTCATCGTCGCCATCATCCCGTAGATCTGACACGATTTCCACTACAACACGGATAAGGTCTCTCTCATTGACGGATAGTTCTCTTAGTACGTCGAGGCCTGTGGCCAAAAGCGTCTCGGGTAATTCTTCCTTTGACAACATGTCGCCTATGGATTCATCAGCAAGCGAAGGGACAGGCTATAAAGGGTACTCACGGACGAGTTGGAACATCTTCCTCCTTCCAATCTCATCGGAGTAATCAAGATTGACCGCTAGGCGCAGGAGCTCGCAAAGAATCGACTCCTTTTCTGAGCGAACCTCCTCCATCTTGAGCTGGTCATCCTCAGTCAAATCTCCCAGGAGTCGTTCCTCTTCATCTGCTTCCATGGCTTCGATCAGGTTATTGTAAGCTGCTTGAATGCGGAACGCCAGAGAAGTGACCACTGGTAGGGCTGCTTCGAGACGAGTGTCTTCCTTCGCAGCCTTGCCATGTTCTACAAACACACGAGCGAGGAATGCGGTTTCCGGAGTAAGATTATCCCAATACTTATCTGGGACATCGATTTATGAGCAAAAGCGGTCAACCAAATCAAACAAGGACATACCGCCAAACTCAATGTTCTCGAAAATATCTGGGCGCGTGACAAAGATGCTTAAAACTGCATCGGCGGCGATGTTGCTTTGCGCCAAATCAAGCATCTTCAATAGCTCTAGAACTCCACTCTCGACCTTCACGTCCGGTTTCTCATCTTCTCCTTCTTTCTTGGCGGGACGCTCCCCGAGAGCATCGACCCATCTACCTAGGAGTGACGCTGCAGCATTTCGGACGCTTAGCTCGCGGTCACCCAACCCATTGCGGATAATGAGCTCGCGTTGCGTGATGGAGAAGGCGCGTGGATGGGCCGATCCCATGACGTCGGTCTCGCCAGCTGTGACATTCGCCTCTAGCACGTTGCTGTAGACGAATTTTCGGAGAGTATTATCGGTGTCACGAGTGCGGCCGAGGATCAGAGGAAGGGTTGTGGAGTTGACAGGGATGTTGAGGAGGACTGCACGGCGAACTTCGCTAAGTACGGAAAAAGCCATTAGCGATGGATGCAAGAGGTTGAGATTGAAGAGCTCACGGAGAAGGGTCGTGCTGCAGTATGTCCAGCAGAACATCTAGGAGGGTTGATTCGCCGTCCTCCACTTCTGAAGGGTCTTCTGAAGTAGACAACTTGGAGAGCGCAATGACAGCCTGCACTCGTACAAAACTCTCTTTGTCGTTGGCCCGATCTAGGAGGGAGGCGCGGAGTTCTATATAGATATCTTCGCTAAAAGCAGGTTAGACATCGCAAACCCATGGCAGCATATCGTTTAGACTCACTCGACTTCTCCTAGATGTGACACCATCTCCGCCACCATCTGAAGCACGCGATAACGAACCGCCTTCTCTTTCGCTGCAAAGCCTTTGAACAGAAAGTTCAATAAGCGGGCGGTGAATCGTCCTGCTGTGCTGTTGTCCTCGTCGTCGTCTTCGGCGTCATCGGTGTTCTTCTCTTCAGCCGCTAAAGTGGAGTTGATTATTCCATTGATAAAACAGAAAGTGAACAGCGACTCGCCTTTCTCATTGACGAATTTGATGAATTGCCCCATGAACTTCACTACTCGATCAGCCTGTCCAACGCCCTTCTTCAAGGGCAACACGCGCATCAGCATGTGGAAGACAGCGTCCTCAAATATCCGCTCCCCAACAAGCTTGACCCCCTTCCCTTTCTTCAGGTATTCCATGCACTGAGCGGCTTCGGTCTGGACTTTGTAGAGTGCAACCAGGTTTTTTTGGTGGTTCGCCGTCGTATTCTGAGCTTGATCCAAGATCCTTGGGACGTGTGTAGACACCTGCTCTCTTACAGACGCTGCATCTGTCTGTAGAGTCCGTCCAGGCATGGTGGGCAACGGAGAGTTGGGTGTTGAGACGCGATTCTGTTATCGATCACGTGTCCAGGACGACGGAGCTTTGGCGGAGTTACAATCGACTCGCCAGTGCGCAACATCTCTATCTGCACTTTCTAAACGTGCAATGCGTGGATTATCCGTTCAGAAATCTTGTATAAGCCGCATACTGGGTGAGCGCAAACGGTGTCAGTCAAATGCTAATTTACAACGACAGGACACCACCATTTTCAGTCCATTATCACAATCCCTCCTCGGCAGCAACTAGCCTTGACATTAGAAATGTCAACGCTTTCACCTTTATTTTCCTTCAATGCCCTAATCTATCAGATACTCCTCTACGCTTTCAGTTCTCAATCGGTCCCGCATCCGCATCTTCCGGATTCTAGCAGGAATCCGTGACATAAAATACTGGAAAACTTTTTCTTCCGTGCCTGCCACTTCCAACTTAGGAATCCGCAGTACTTACCTCTGAACCAGATTCGAGGATTTTCGGGTCCCCTTTTCGCAGAATCTCGTACTCCGGATGTCTCCGCATGTTAGCGCTTTGAACGCTCGGAGCGTGTTCACCCCGCATTCTGTGACGTGCTGTGTTCGTTTATTGCCAGGACTTTACCCGGACTGGTCTCATTCTGAACCAGAGGACTGGAGATATCCGACTGCTGTAATCTCCTAGGCCTCAATGCGAGCACCGCCGAAGCACCACCCTACATTCTGTGCGCCTCGCCTGTCCTTGTGTCGTCGATTGGTGTTTTACCGTTCCCCAGGGACCGTCATTCTTTCATCATTTTTTCTATGATTCGCCGCACGATCGCCTCTCGATCTCTTGTTCTTTCCACGTATATCACTCATCAGGACTTTCAAATCATCACCCCACATTCAAGCTGTCAGTCGTGCAGTGCCCGTCACTGCATCATTGGGGAGCTTGCTCCCCTATATCTCGACTGAGCCAAAATTCGGATGCTTACCTAACGTGCACTTGTTGTGTCCATGTTTGCTTCAGAAGCTTGAGGACCCCGTGAGAACTTGAGCTCAGCCTGGCTCACGGTGCTTGCCGGCTGAGTTTGAATATGAAGAGAAACGCCCAAAGCGTGTCGGCGCGACTTGCATGGAGTCTTTCGCGTTGTCTTTTACCTGCCTTGCGACCATCCAACGTCGCCATGAGGGAAGAAAGACAATGTAAAATAGCAAGAAGCATTAGGACCAATTTGTTCATGTAAAGACAGGTAATATTGTTGAAGGCGGATAATGCACGAAAAAGGATCTTGGTGAATAAACAGAGCAGTTTTCGCGACTAGAAAACAGCCAGGAGTTCCATCCAATGAGATGGCCAGGTGGTGGTATTTGCTCTATGTGATAAATTTTTCACTCAGTGTGTGTAAAGGACTCGGATTAGGCAAGCTCCCTATTGCGTAGGTGAGGAACTCACATACAAACATGATTTGATACTGCCTGGCGATCAACATTAACTGCAGTGGGCATCGAATATCCGCACCATCGATCCAAATAACTCAGTAGTGGATTCACAACACTTCCTGCGACCTGCGCAAGCGAACACTGAGAGGTCTATCTGTTGCATCTGACTTTCTAATTTACGCTATTGTGACCAAATTGTGACCAACTACAACAACGCCTAATTGAATGCAAGGGCTAGGTGAACTTTGTCCGTCACAGCCTGTGTATCATGATCAGCGAGCGACTGCGGCTTCACCGACAGCGTAGTGCAAGAGAATGGAGAAAAATTAGGTCATCACGGATTCCTTTCAGCCGCTGCTATTTAGTCCAGCACTAAGAAGAGTCCATACAAAGCTGCTTTCCACTTGAGCGAAATTTAGTCGTGAGGTTACTGCACTGCTGGACGCCACCAAACTTTCTGGAGAAAAATGTGTTAGAAACACGTCTTCTCCCATCTAAGTCATCTTTCTCAAGAAAAATTCAGAGTATTTCTTTAGAAATAGT
>JABCKH010008267.1:0-10387 GCA_018851285.1 Lyophyllum semitale | reverse complement strand
GACTTGCTATCTAACATCTATAATGGGATGTTTGGCTAACGCCCTGGACACTTAACATCCATATATGGATGTTAAATTGTCCCAGGCACTGCACCAGAGCCTCATGTACGTGAGCTTCAAGAATGATGAGGAGGAAAGTCCGGACCGACTACCGATGTACTGGCGTGTTTGTGGCGCAGGCTGTCTTTGGAGGCAAGCATGAGTTCTTTGTATTGTACTTTCACGCGTCCAGTTCATATTCCATGAACTGTAGCACCATGGTTTATTTCAGGACTACTCTTTTTGTCATTGTGGGCTTCGAGCCATTTTACACTGTTTTTAATGGGCTACATCTCTTGGAGTGAGTTTTCTGCTCATGCACTCGCCTTTGTGACTTCCACACAATATTATAGTCAACTCTATCTTAACCCATAGCTGTCATAACCCATAATCTGCTATAACCCATAGGTTTTCGGCTTCCACCGACAGCGTTTGCAGGTAAATCTGGGGAACCTCCCATATCCCATAACCCATAGCTCTAGGGGTTTTCATAACCCATAATTTAGCCATGTTTGATGCTCACTGTCCAATACCTGAGTCCGTCAGTTGCACATCAGCTCCGAATGAAGAAAGTAAACCCTTAAATAGCCCTGAATTCGTGTCATACATACCCTAATTTGTGTGCTTCGCCGCTTCCCTGCAAATCAGGACGCGATGACGCGACTTGCAACGTTTATGAAACCTCTCGAAACACTCAAGGCGGGCGGTTTTGGAACGACGCGAGGCAGAGGAGGAGAGTGAGAAAAATGGTGGAGATGATGTCGATGATGACGACGCTCCCGCAGTGGAGAAGCCATCACGCTAGGAAACGCTCGCGGCCGCCGCAACCATTCGAGCTTACGTTGTCGACCTCGATGAACCTTTTGCACGCAAGTTGGAGGTCATTCTCGCAAGCTTTGGTCGTCAGACACACCTTGACATGTTCCGTTCCCTTCACCCAACTACTATTACACTACTATTACCAATTATTTCGCTGAGCTCCTAGCTATATCAAAGTCGTAGAATATCTTGAGAATATCATATAAATACACTATATCCACCTATTACAAGCATAATAGATGACCCTACAACGAACTCTGTTGTAACCCATACTCTGTGATAACCCATAGATTTCGGCTTCCACCGAAAGGTATGGGTTAAGACAGAGTTGACTGTATACATTTATCTATCTGTAAACTGCTGCAGATTTAAATTTGCTTGATGACAGCAGTAAGTGATTACATCGATCGATCCCCTCGGCAGCATTACCCCTGAAGCATTGTTTCTGCCATGCGCACCACGATGAAAAACGTACATCGTCTTATCGCTTATCCAGTGACCAGTCATCTA
The DNA here is from genome assembly GCA_018851285.1 of Lyophyllum semitale. Taxonomy (NCBI): domain Eukaryota; kingdom Fungi; phylum Basidiomycota; class Agaricomycetes; order Agaricales; family Lyophyllaceae; genus Lyophyllum; species Lyophyllum semitale. Next base: position 9,019 of record JABCKH010008267.1, on the reverse strand, counting down.
GGGCATGGTGCTGCATAGTGTGTGATCGATATGGGTCCAAAGTGGGGACATCTGGGGAAATGGCGGAGGTATTTGTCATCATTCCTGATCTGGCACCGCACCGCCATTGGCGCACATGATGTTGACCCGCAACTTGTGCCACCGTTTATCAACGTGGACAGGTTCTTGTTCTCTACACTCACAACTGTCCTTATCAATTATAATCCCTGCACGTCTCTTCGAGCCTCAGCGCTGACCACCCTTTGCCACCATGGTTCGTGTTATGTTATACCGAAGCGCATCAATTTGAAGCCGACTCGCTCATGTACAGCCGACGCGGGTTCAAAAACGCCCTGCAGAAATTTCGCGTATGCCATCCGAGAAATACGCTGAGCACGACCCCAGCCATATCAACCGAGATATGCAGCACAAAGAGGCGTTGAGTCTGCGGCTTGCATTGGGAAGCATATTAGCACCGGTGCGTTGTTCTCATCCTCGATTTTCTGATTGGTTGGTTATGCGGCAACACGTTATTAAGAAACGGCCATTTACTCCCTCGTCGCACTCCTCATCGGGAACTGCGAGCCCCGCGCATCCAGCATCTTTTGGCAGTACCAGCTCACCAGGTCCGCCACCACCTCCGAACCCTACGCCGATACACGTTCCGGACGGGCGCTTTGATGGCTACTTGCATCCTAAGAACGTGCACCTTCCTCACACCCCTTCCCGACTGGGACAGACCGTGAGTGCTTCATCAAGCATCTTCTCGCAGATCTTGATCTGCGGGTATACGCTAGGAACTAAAGGAGCTCCAGTGGCCGTTCAGCTCCCCGCTTCCTTCCGCACCTTCGTCCGCTCCTATGTCGCCGCAAACTACCCCAGGCGTTTCACTCTCACCTACCGACGAGCATCCACCACCCCTGGTCTTACCTTCCCCAGTGGTCGAATCCCCGATGCGACCACAGTTCCCATGCCCAAAACCAGCCAGTGCTCCACACCTCGGGCAAGTTCCGGCCGCGCCAGGCGTCACCGGGTCCAGGTCGGGTACTCCAAAAGCTAAGTTCCTCGAAACGTTGGATTCCAAGAGCGCTTGGGATGCCTTGATCCATGGCTCTTTCTCGTAACCCGTGTTTAACCGAGGCTGAGCGGAGGTGTTTTCTTCTTCCTTCTTCATCAGGAGGGGTGTATTTTCCTATTCCGGTTACCTTTGATATTTATTACCTGTTGCATGTATGTAGATGTATTATGTATGTAACTCTCATGCTTCAGCCTAAGTTAAGACAATCAAGGGGCGAGGCAGCCCTGCACACTTGTTGGTCACGTGAGGATCGCAATCAGGTGATATTTCCTTGTACAGAAATCGGTGAAGACGGCCGAAATTTTGTCCCCTCAAGTCCTCGACGTCTTGGCGGACACCTAGCCTTCTCAGCTGCCACGATCTGCCTTATCATCGCATAGATGGAAGCATTTGACACCTACCAGACGCCTCTGTCAAGGTTTGGTCCGAAAACTCTATTCCAGGATTGTGGCTGACTCCATATCCAGCCGCTATGCGAGCAAAGAAATGGCACATCTGTTCTCACCAGCGGTGCGTAGCACTCCTTGTCCACGTGTTGTGCAGTTAATAAACCTAGGGCGCTTGTCTCTCTCTCTCTGACCCCGATCATTCATGGGATCTGTAGAACAGGTTCTTCACTTGGCGCACGCTGTGGCTGAACCTCGCTATTGCCGAGCGCGACCTGGGTCTGCCCATATCGGAAGAGGCGATTGAGCAGATGAAAAACAACCTCGTGCGTGTGTGGTATTCATTGACACGATAAGATTAATGCTGATCATTGCGATTGTGCGATCGCGTTTCAGTGTTTGACCCCAGAGCAGTTCGAGATCGCTGCACAGGAGGAGAAGAAACGCCGACACGATGTCATGGCCCATGTCCACACCTTTGGAATCGTCGCACCAGCTGCCGCCGGGATCATCCAGTACGTCCGTGAAGCGCTCAGCATTTGCCGAGATCTCAGTGACCTGTTTTCCTGTTTTTAGCCTTGGAGCGACTTCGTGTTACGTCACCGAGTTTGTGCCCTCCCTGTTTTGTTGCTTCGAATAACCATATGAGCGCAATGTAGCAATGCGGACCTGATCTTCCTGCGCACCGGCTTGACGTACCTCATCCGTTCGCTTGGTGTGCTCATCTCGCGTCTGTCGACGTTCGCCGAGCAGTATCGCGCCCTCCCGGCGCTGGGGTTCACCCACTTCCAGCCGGCACAGCTGACGACAGTAGGGAAGCGCGCGACGCTGTGGATCCAGGAACTGCTCTGGGATCTCAGAAACATCCAACGCGCGCGCGATGATCTTGGATTCCGGGGCGTCAAGGGAACTACTGGGACTCAAGCCAGTTTCTTGGCACTATTCGACGGTGACCATGGAAAGGTACTTGCCACACAGACATGTAGCCGGATCTTCGATGTTGACGGATGGGCATAGGTAGAAGCCCTCGACAAAATGGTCACCGAACTTTCTGGGTTTAGCTACGCCTACCCTGTGACCTCACAGACCTACTCGCGTAAGGTCGACATCGATGTCCTTGCACCTCTCGCATCGCTAGGCGCGACCGCACACAAAATCGCAACTGACATCAGACTGCTGGCCAACCTGAAGGTGCGTGGATCGCTGATCGCGATGATATATCTCACTGAATCGCGTTGTGTAGGAAATCGAAGAGCCGTTCGAGTCGACCCAGATCGGGTCCTCTGCGATGGCATACAAAAGGAATCCTATGCGTTGCGAGCGCGTGTGCAGTCTCTCCCGGCACCTGATGGTGCTTCATCAAAATGCACTAATGACCGCCAGCGTGCAGTGGTTCGAGCGGACTCTTGATGACAGGTCGGAGCATACGTCTTGCTGACTAGCATCTTTTTTCGCCGTTAACATCGTCTACAGTGCCAACCGTAGAATCACCCTCCCGGAGGCGTTCCTGACCGCCGACATCGTGCTGTCCACGCTGCAGAACGTCTCGGAGGGCCTGGTGGTGTACCCCATGGTCATTGCGCGCCGAATCTCGCAAGAGCTCCCGTTCATGGCCACGGAGAACGTCATCATGGCGATGGTCAAGGCTGGTGGTGATCGACAAGAGGCCCACGAGAAGATCAGGGTGAGTATGCACTATTAACGGCGGAGATCGACGAAGCTGAGGCGCTCTCGTGCAGGTCCTGTCGCACGAAGCCGCCCACCAGGTAAAGGGCCTCGGGCTCGAGAACGACCTCATCGACCGCATACGCGGTGATCCGTACTTCAACCCGATCATTGACCAACTTGATGCGCTCCTGGAACCCACAAGCTTCATTGGCCGTGCGCCGGAGCAGGTCGATGTGTTCCTGAAGGACTGGGTGGCTCCTGCGCTTTCTACCCCAGAGTTGCAAGAGGCGATCACGGGGAGCCGGAGGGTTGAGCTGCATGTTTAGGCCGATCTAGGGAAGCTAAAATAAATGTTGGTATAGATCATACACGGAAAATATCATGTATGTTGAACAGTGTGGAAGAATGGTTTGGTTGACTTTTGTAGTATGATCTCAGTATGTGGTGGTGGAGTGTAAATTTAAAACTACTACTGGCTATTCGCTGCTATTCGAGCTATTTGAGATGATGAGAGGGTTATAAATAAAATCACGATTTGAAGTTACTCCACCACCTTGACTGGCCCAACGTCAGAAGGCCTGAAGGGCGAAAAGCCTCAACTCGTACTTACATATGACAACCCAACGCCACGAAAAAGGCGGGCTGAGTGTCATGCACACCCACCCCCCATCAAGCTGGTGATGGTGATGATATTGGTAGGTATTTTTGGAGCATACACATATGCATCGATCTTCAGCAACGTCGCCGCAGCACTCTGCGGGCCCCGTGTCAGCATCTGCCATGAAGTCTTGATGAAGTCTGATTTAGACAACTTTAGACAACCGTTCGAGCCCGGCGAAATTCAGAGTGATCGCACCGTCACGCAGGGCGATGAAGAGCGCTTGACGCTCTGCTCCGAGTCAACGTACAAAGGTATGTAACCCTCAAGCGCTCCTCCTCTGCTCTTTATACGGACTCGGAGTAGCAGGCTGCCAAGAAACAGATGCTCGACAGGATCATGATGACTGTGACGACCGCATGGAGGGTAACACCGATTCCACGGCAATCTTTGGTGGGCACGTGGCCTCTTACCAAAGGAAATCGTCGGCAACCCCGTCGTTGTCAACTCATTTGGCTTTGTTCTCGCTTTCTGTACCGTTCTCCCCGTCCGCGGCCAACTCATCTCACTCTTTGACCCACACTCTAGACCTATTTACTTGTAACGTCGACGTCTCCACACCTCGGCCGAGGTTTTATTTACAGAGTTTTGCGAATGGCCCCCCCTCAGCCTCAATTCACACAACACTCATCAGCGTCTGCGACCAGTCTTCTCCCTTCCTCCGCCCCACGTTCTGAAGGCCGTCACTCATCTGGATATCCTGTATGTATTTTCAAACATATCTCAATGCAATTTATGCTGATCTATTCTCAGGCCTCTCTTTCAGACAAGGTTACTTACAATCAAAATCATATGCTTCGCTTACGCCTGACCTGAGCCCACCCAGTACTCCCTCTCGCCGTCACCAGCACAATGGGGCATGCAACTCAACGGTCCGGAACCGGACGATGACCTTCACAACCCGGCGCCGAACAGGGATAGGCAGAACGACAAGGGCGGAAGTATCCTCACCTTGCGAGGTCTTGGTAACCTCGGGTGTCTCTTCATCCTCGTGACGGGTATCATGATGCTCTTGTACGTCCTCACCCCCGTTTTCTAATTTTGCTGTGCTAACCGCCGATCTCCGCAGCTGCGGTAAGCATTTCCCACCTAAGCGAACCAAAGCATAACACCAAGACCTACGTACTGACAACGACCAACATAGGTTATCCAATCCTCACCCACTTCATTACCACGTCACAATCAACGCAGGGCGGCTTCAATCTCGGCGGGGTCAACGCGACCGGGCAGATCGCCGATATCCCAGGAAACTGGGGGCTCATCGATCGCGATACGCCCAAGGCTGCATACACGAAAGCATCATATTTGAATGCGAAGGACGATTGGGTGCTCGTATTCTCGGACGAGTTCAACCTGGACGGCCGAAGTTTTTACCCCGGCGACGACCCGTATTGGGAGGCAGTCGATTTGCACTATTGGGGAACGGTGAGCAAGAGTTAAAGCTTCGTCGCTTCCTGCAACTCATTATATGATGCTTAGAACGACTTGGAGTGGTATGACCCTTCTGGGGGTGAGTACCTTGAGCTCCTGGGGAAGAACTGTTCGCTGAGCCTCTATCGGGCTTGTAGCAACGACTGCAAATGGGTCTCTTCACCTTACACTGGAACGTGTAGGTAACCCTTTTAACAATCACAACTTGTCATATAAATCTGGCATGGTAAGCGTCCACTGTACTTTCCTCGGCGAGCATAGCTGAAATTGTTATGACAGATTCAATCATGGTATTCATCAGTTGCATCCAATTCTAGGGGTCTATGTCCTGATGCCTTTGTAGGAACAAGTTCTGTTTCACGGGAGGTCTGATCGAGGGTATGTCTCAATCGGACCTGCTCGGTTTTCGACGACTAACGTTCGATAATAGCAAACGTGTCATTACCTGGTGACAATACTGTTCAGTGCGTCATTCTATCTCCTCAGATCTTTGCCGTGTCTTGATTTTGATTTACAGTGGTCTCTGGCCAGCCATGTAAGTCCTACATCAACCCCCTTTCTTACACTACTCAGACTCGTCCGTTTGAAGCTGGACCATGGGTAACTTGGGTATGTGGCTTTACTTTGTTTTACGACCGTCATTGATGAGCTGTCATCAGGCCGTGCTGGATTCGGTGCAAGTCTGGAGGGCATGGTAAGGCTTGTTTCTCGTCGCCGTGATACTGATTGACACGCGGTATGTAGTGGCCATTCTCTTACGATTCATGCGACGTCGGCACGCTTCCCAATCAAACGTACCCTGGAACACAATTACCGCTCCTTGCTGCCACGCAGGGTGATCCTTATAATGGTGATGCACTAGTGCGTGTGTTCCTTGCCCTCATGTATAGGGATAATAACTGAGTCTGTCAACATCAAGTCGTACTTGCCCGGTCAACGGTTATGTGCGTTATCTCCCGTTCAATCCTTGGATGCTTTTGCTGACAATTTTTGATAATCTACGCAGCGGCTTGTACTTGTCCTGGCGAGTCGCATCCCGGTCCTATCAGGAAAGACGGAAGTTACGTCGGTCGATCCGCGCCCGAAATCGATATTTTCGAAGCAACGGTAACGAACGGTCAAGGAATGGTCTGTACCTAGACCTTGTCCTGTTGCATTTCGCTGAGTCGACAATAGGTATCGCTATCCGCGCAATTTGCCCCTTTCAATGTATGTCATGTGATGTAACTGACCATAAAAGAGATGTTAATGGGAATGGGCGTATTTCAGGCCCAGTACAACTGGTTCAATACCAGCGCCAACTTGATCATCGCAGATCCTACAATCACGTCACAGAACTTATATCTCGGCGGTGAGTTCCCCCTTCTCTGCGGTCTATGCACTTCCAGTCCCTAATCAAAGCCCGCTACAGGTGCCTTCCAACAAACTACGAGCGGTCTCTCTGTGTCAAATCAGGGCTGTTACGAGAACAACCTAGGCTGCTACTCCATTTATGGATTTCAGTACCAGCCTGGGTGCGTCCATGTCTACGTTTGCAGTCCGTGATAATCTCTGACCTTTCGTCTGTAATTCGGTAGGTTCGACAAGGCATATATCACCTGGATCAACGATGGGAAAGTGGCATGGACGCTCATGCAAGGCGGTCTAGCTGCGGATCCTCGCGTCGAGATTGGACCCCGTCCAATTCCCCAGGAACCTATGGTATGTCTCTACTGAAGTGCCGACAACAGCATATCGTTGATCATCGTAATCAGTACATCATCGCCAACCTGGGATTCTCGATAAACTTCGGAGGCATCGATTTTGAGAACATTAAGCTGCCGGCGACGATGCGTGTTGACTGGATCCGGGTGTACCAGCCCTCGAACGCGCGCAATATTGGCTGCGACCCGGTCAATTATCCGACTGCTGCGTACATCGACACGTGCGTTTATATCTTTCGCTTTTTGTTCCTGATTCTGCCACGGACGCTGACGTTAATGGGCTTTTGACACATAGGTATAAGGAGGCGTACACAAATCCGAATCTGACGCTCTGGCGGGACGACTTCAAGCAAACGTGGCCGAAGAACAGACTCATGCCGGCCGGCTGTTGATCAGTCGCCTTCTGTATCATCTGCCTGCGCTTTGTTATCTAGTATCAGTTATTCGTCACTTACTTACGTTGCTTTTTTTTTGCCGGAGAATTTGGGGAACTGCTTTCTTTCTTGGTTAATGTGTTCTTTGGGGTCCTCCTTTTTCATGGAATGCATGCTCGTCATACCTGCTTTAAAGCTTTCTTCGTTTCACTTCGTGCCGCTACTAATACCCCCCCCCTGCATCTGCATCTCGCATTACCCGCCCCCCGACCCGTAGAGTTGTGACGCCGCGCCAACTGCATTGCAATATTTATCGTATATATACCAATCAAAGATTGTTTTTTGGGAGACGATGAGTTGGACCTCGCACGCCGAACAGCCTAACTCAAGATTCTTATAAAACTCAACCTCGTCATCAGGCAGGAAGCTACCCTCTGATATTTTTTATCAGACTATAACTTCTGGCGCAGGTTGAGTGGCGGGAGACTTACCAGGACCTAATGTGAATTCCAACCACGCCTTCTTGATTTCAGCCTCCTGTTCCGTAAGGGGTTTCTCGCGCATCATTTCATAGAATACTCGGTAGGCAGCGCTCCTTTCATCTTTGTCGATAATCTGTGTAAGTGAATATTACGAGCAGCTCTACAGAGTTTCAAGAAGAAAAATACCGCCGCTAAGTGTTTTGGCGGTACAGGCCATACACCGTATCACGTCTATAGGAGAGCTCAGCCATTGCTATGGAGTTTTCTTATCTTACTTTTTCATCGTTCCAGAATTGTGGGTAGGCCCCCGTTTTGAAGTCTTCGTAGCCAAGTTGCCGTTTCGGCGGTCTAGACTTTAGGGGTGACGAGCAGATGACAGTACGCTGTAGAAGAGGTCGGAAGTTTCAAAGGTGTTATCTTACTTCGTCATTTCCGAGGTCCTCCGTTGGCGGCGCTGTCTGAGGTGTGAGCTTTGGGGGCATTTCGAGCTGGCAAGCACCAGATGCATTGAAATAAATAGCATCCCGGGAAATAAGTTGGGGTAAGAGCGCCGGGGCGGGCGGGAATTCGTGGCAGGAGGTACTGGCTGGAGAGGACTGAACAGAAACGGTGAGGCTCATGATACGATACCTTAAGCTGAAGCTTTAAGTTTGCAGTGAGAATCGACTTCAACTCCTCAGGAGGCTGAGGACCTCGCATATGCCTAGATCTGATGCGGATATTTTGGGTCTGAAAATCGACCCAGGTCCGATCCAAACCAGAGTAAGTATATTTTTGGCCATCCAGATATCCATGCCCGATCCAAAAGAAGGTTACTGACCTGAAGGTCCGATCAAACCTCAGGCTTATGTTGAGCGCTGAGTTGGCGCTGAGCTCTCAAATCCGCCTAATTTCTCGTTTTGACCGTCTCCATCCCCAAAGCCATGGGTATAGAATTGCTAGAAGTCCGTGATCCATCTCTCCTCAGCGTCCTCGCTTGGCTCTCATCCATTTGCTGTTGTCCAAGGTGACCCCCCCGGGATTGGCCTACATTTGCTTGGGAGGCTTCGTGGTCGGGGTGTGTTAAATTTTTCAGCTTTGCAGTCGTATGCACGCCTATGATCTAACTGTGACCGGTATCAAAAAATACAGTTCTCCATGCTTTCGCTCTTTGTGAAAGAACGAGTACGTCAAACCTTGGGATGTACGGACTAGATCAACTCACGTATACTCCAGCTCTACATCAGTGAAGTCGTACTAGGGACTGGTTTCGGCGTTATT
>JABCKH010008266.1:0-10425 GCA_018851285.1 Lyophyllum semitale | reverse complement strand
ATCCCACTGAAGTAACTTGCACCGCACGTCAGCCTCAAAACCATCATTGCCAAACATTATGCCATCTTGGCAGTGTCCGTCCCGCCACTACCAGTCCACTACAGCCACGCCGCCCGTGGACGTCGCGAAGAAGACCAAGGGATCTCAGGTCGGGGAATACAACCTAACGTTGACTGTGAGCGCCAGCCCTCCGTCCGCTCTTCTGCACTTTGGAAATGTTCAGCACCTGAAATAAATGTAGACAACTTGTATGTATTGTTCATATAAGCATAATTTATCCTGCAATGCACGCTGCTGAGGCTTGCTGAGGTTCTGTCAATTTGGCGGCCGGCACGGCAAACAGCGGTTATGCCGGAATTTCCAATTCCCAGACTTTCTGATTTCTGTGCTCATTAGAACAGCGAAAACATCCATTTTAGATTACGAATCCACTCCAATAGAGAATATGAAGACCGTCCGCCCGACAGCCGCTGCGATGCGAGGAATGCCTCGAAGAGCTAGGAAATCAAAATCCTGCACAAGATGTGGCCTTGGAAGAATATTGAACGCGGTTGGCTGAGCATGAAGGTAGTTGGTATTGTGGACGTGGATAGTGGCGCCTTTACTAGGTGACTGTGTAGAAATAGCAAAGTAATCGGGGTATGTCGGACACCACCTAGAATCAAAGTTAATAACACCTCAAGGTAATAACAGAAAGACTCCATTGGTTTACCTTAGCTTATCTCCGCCCTCTGGAAAACTTACACCAGAAGCATACGGCTTGCCACCACGAAGATTTGAGATATCCCAAACCGAGAATTTGGATCCGTACACTGCACCGATTCTGAAAGAAATAAAAATGTGCCCCATCCAGACATCAAAACACCTACATGTCAGTGGTGTCTCTGCGCCAGTCAACCGATCCAGCACAGTGCAGCGATAGCCCCATCGAGTGATCGGAGAGCGCAGACGGTTCTGCTAGTTCAATGAGACTTGAATGCCTCCAAATATCTCGATCAATTTCTTGGGGGTCGGAGCGCCAGTCAGTCAGAAAAACGGATCCACAGCAGTCTGCGACAAGGAACTCTTTGCTGGTAGAGGGATGGGAGCTTATGGTTGTGAGAGGATGGGGGAATGGGATCACATAAGCGGTGGGCTGTGGCCTATCTGAGGGGAATGGTGTTTCATTGTAGCTTGGGGAAGCTGCGCGAGAGGAAACATCAACCGTAGGGTGTAGGTCCCATACCATCAACATCTTATCATCTGTGACGCCTCGAGTCAATGAGAATAACGAAGCTGAGAAAGGGTCCTACCAGATACAGTTGCAACGTAACGCGTGCTATCTTCGCTGCGACCCCCACAAAATGTCATATCGTTGACCTTTCCGTGATGCCCACTCAGACCCCCACCGAATGGAAAGATGGATTCGCCATCTTTGGGCGAATTTGTGAGGAGGTGGAGGCCAAAATCTGCACCGGCAACTGCAAGCCTGAGTGGTTGTGAGGGATATGCTGATGCATAATAGAAAGAACGCGCACTCGATGTGCCAATTGTCGCTCGATGACGGGGATACGGTGAGCGGCGACCATGCTAGGGCTGTTGTGCGAGAGCCAATGTGAAAGGACATGAGGGTCTCGCAGGCAGAATCTGTCTGGAGTATTGTTAACGTAGTCGGTGAGCGAGAAGGGCACGCACAACGAGAATAACATCAACGGAGTGCTCGCTGGCGACGGCGACAAGATCTGTAGCGTCGTCGTTGTAGCAGCAGCGGACGGCGTCGACGCGAGTGGGGTGGTGGTGTTGTAGATCCATGATCACATGATGCATTTCTCTGCACTGAATGACCATCAGGAGAGGACCAAATCCCTGGTTGCTTGTCGCCTTGTCTCTTTCGTCGTTCGCTGTCTTCATTTCCGTCGTTAAAAAACGAGAAAAATCAAATCCTGCTTCTCTTCAGCCCCGCCAGCTCGACCATCCTCTCGTTACACCTCGGCACAAGAAGAATAACTGATGTCTAGTGATAACATCACCAAGCCCACCTTTGACGATAGTCAAGTTACTGTCATCTACGTGCTTGGGGGTCCGGGAGCTGGTATGCCCATCCATAACATATGATATAAGTGCAATGTCTGATCTCCCCCTCAAGGCAAGGGCACCCAGTGCGCCAGACTCGTCGAGGATTTTGGACTCTGTCACCTTTCTGGTACGCGTCTCATTTATCTATTCAATCTCCTTATACACCAGTCTACTCAGCTGGTGATCTTCTTCGGGCAGAGCAGCATCGTGAGGGTTCCCAGTTTGGCATCTTGATCCAAACGTGCATACGAGAGGGCACCATTGTCCCAATGGAAGTCACCATCAAACTTCTAGAGAATGCTATGAAAGCTGCCATGGTCGAGAACAGACGTGGAGACGGATGGCAAGATGGACGCGGTCGTTTCTTGATCGATGGATTTCCTCGCAAGATGGACCAAGCCCTAAAATTCGACGAGACTGTCCGTTTCCTATGTTTGTATGTCCAAGACCCTGTTCACCTTACTTTTAGGTTTGCCTTTCCTCTGTCGTGCTCTTCTTCTCAACGTCAGAAGAAGTCATGCTGAAACGTCTCCTTGAACGTGGGAAGACTAGTGGACGTGAGGACGACAACGTGGAAAGCATCAAGAAAAGATTTAGTATGTGACAAGGTTCTAAACCTACGTTAGCTAATTCTCTGTGCAGGGACATACAAAGCAGATACCATGCCCGTCATTGAACACTATGCCAGTTTTGGGAAGGTCGCAAAGGTCGGTATAGTTCATGTTCTCCAAATCCCAGTTTGAATCCTGTTTCTAGGTTGATAGTACTGGTACTGTTGAAGAAGTTCATGTGTTCGCGAGTCAGGTTGTCCGTGATGCCCTCGCAGGAAAGTATTCGGCCAAGATTATCTCTTAATTTATTCAATACCTTCAGAGGAAATTGATCCGATGTCCATCTCACACCACGCCGTGCCACTGAGAGACATCCTAATCCTAATCCTAATCCACCCCTCAATTCCTTGTATACCGGCGTTGACCATCTGCTCCATTATTACGCATATACTGCAAAGCCGGCATCATCCTTTGGCACTGCCGCGGAGCACACAGCGCGACCTCCTTTCTCAATGTGAGAAATAGCACCATCTGAACAGAGGAGATGAGCATCTTCATCTTCATCGTCCTATAAAGTATAATGTCGCGTGAGACATTTGAAAGCTTCCAGGTAGAATCAGCTTACCGGAATCCACTCCCATCCTCCACAGCGAATATATTCCACCACAACAGGTCCATCGCCTTCTGTGGTGATATCCCCATGAGCACCATACCGCAAGTCTATGTGTGCTCCATCCTTGTATGCAGCGCCAAGAACAGCCCACAGCTTAGGCACAAAGGCTGCTCTGGCACCAGGATTATCCCAAGAGACAGAAGGCTCTCTTAAGGGACGAAGTATTACCACTTCACAAGTGGCTTCTACGGGTGGTATGGTTCTCGCCAGTGGTGCGACTCTGAAGGCAGGCTCCAGGCGATCAACGTTGATGGTCGATAAAAAGTATGCGAACGGGCCATCCACGTCGACGATGGGGTCATGTTCATCTGAATCAGGATGATCGACGAACGCCTTGATAGCAGGGTTGTATATCTGTACCCTTTTTGCACCCGGGGCAGGCAGCAGCTTGACATAACTATTGTACCACTTGTTGCTGTTGTTCTGGGCTGCAACTTTGAACCTATATTCGAGTTAATCCCAGGGGCCAAAGAACTAATGTTGATCGCAGCTGACCTTTCGATTCCTGGGATCTCTTTCCTCAGACTCTCCGAGTCGTGGAGGATAGATGCATGTATAGCTGTCGACACAACGACTGATGATATCGCAACCTGTGGACGCTTCTTTTCGCCCGGAGGTGATGAAAGAGTCGCGATGGCAAGAGTCAACGGAATTGTACGTGATGAAAGGATAAAGGAATGGATAGACTGGAGCCTATATTTTACGCTGTCGCTTTCTGCACCTGGAGGAAATAAGGATGAATACAGGGCATTGGCAGTTCCACAGGGCACTAGCACAAAGTGAAGCCTCGGAATCGGTGCGCTTGCCCTCGGCCCTTTCAGGCTCGCCGACGAGAGGATGTTAATGATATCGTGAAGCGTGCCGTCTCCTGAACCGAGAATCACTGTAATATCTCCCTCTGTCGATTCGAGAATGTCGACAAGGAGCTGGCCTGCATGGCCTGCATGCTCGGTAGCAACGAGTGTATCTACGGTCTTTCCGTGCTGCGAGAGAAGAGGCAGGACGTGGTGATCAAAGAATGGCTTTGCATTGCCATCGCCGCAGACTGGGTTGTAAATTGCGAGGAGGGTCATGCTGGAGGCACAGGAGGATCAAAGTTATGGATTGGCCTGTTGACTTGTGATCATCATGTCCAAAACTCCCGTATTCAAGCCGTTCACTCTTGCGCTCATTCAGCTTGGAAACATTGGCGCTGAGAAATCCACCAACTTGCGGCATGCCCGTGAAATGATTCTCAAGGCTGCCAAAAGCCACAGTAAGAAGCCGGATGTGATCGTACTGCCAGTTCGTTCCATCTTAATCTCTCGCTGTCTGCCATATCTGATGATGACGTTGCCAGGAATGCTTCAATTCACCATACGGACATGTTCATTTTCCTGTTTATGCGGAGCATATCAGCTTTACTCAAGGAAAGCCCTATGATGTCGCGAAAAGCGACAGCGCCACCGTCAAGATGCTTTCCTCTGCTGCCAAGGAGGTTGGAACATGGCTTATCGGAGGTAAGTTGGAATCCGGGGCTACTGCGACTTCTCTCAATCTATGCGCAGGTTCCATTCCCGAACGAGATGTGGGCAGCGACTGTGTCTACAACACTTGCACTGTGTATAATCCGAATGGTCAGTCCGTATGCCACCCTCGCGACGACAATTGATTCATTCTACCTTTCAGGCGATCTTGTCGCCACCCATCGCAAAGTTCACCTCTTCGACATTGATATTCCGGGAAAAATCAAATTCAAGGTACACTCCCGGATCTCCACAGCCTAGACTTCAGTTTCACTCCCCACAGGAGAGCGAAACGTTGACAGGGGGAACAACTATGAACTTTTTCGATACTGGTACGAGTATTCTCTATTTGAACGGCTAGATACCTTATTTTCACAGAATTCGCCCGCATCGGTCTTGGTATATGCTACGACATCCGTTTCCCGGAGCTTGCCATGATATCCGCCCGCAAAGGTATGTAACGGTTGGAGGCAGTTGAACTTCCGACGAAGCCCTTTAGGCTGCCATCTTCTTGTCTATCCAGGAGCATTCAATCTGACAACCGGTCCCCTTCACTGGGAGCTGCTACAAAGAGGGCGGTGTGTATTAGGCTATTATTGACTCATGGTGCACGATATCTAACGGATGTTCTACAGTGCAATAGACAACCAGGTGTATGTTTCAATGTGTAGCCCAGCCCGTGATTTAAGTGCTACATATCATGCTGTACGTGTCCTAACAAAAAAATTCCGACCTGATGCTCAGTTTACTAATACCACGCAGTGGGGACATTCTATGGTCGTGGATCCCATGTATGTTGTAGCTTTTTGTTTGAGTGCGCTCTTACATCGTTTTAGGGGGAAGGTCGTCGTGGAAGCAGCTGAAGGGGAGGAGATCATCTACACCACCATTGGTAAGGTTACTACTTGAAACGCGTTTTTGCCCGTATTGAATCAAGGCCAGAGCCGCAAACAATAGAAGGGGCGCGCTCAGGGATTCCTGTGACGACTCAACGACGATTCGATGTATACCCAGACGTGAGCGAGGAAAAAAGAGGATAGACTTTTAGAAAAGTTGTTGTAAGCGGTTGATTACCCAATATGTAAACGTTGTAGAACAGTATGGATGGTTGTGGAACGATCACATTTGTCAAGCTCAAAACCGATCAACACACACAGCTCAACTCCTTCCTCGTTCCCTTCATCATCATGGTCAAAGAAACGTGCGTTATTCTCGTTGCATCCCCCTCCGCGATCGTACTCACTGCCAGTCAGCAAATATTACGATCTCTTGGAAGTCCCTCCCAATGCATCGGAGGCCGATCTAAAAAAGGCGTACCGGAAAAAGTACATCGCTTCTCTAGGCATCTCGGTCTTTCTTAACGTCTTCTTCTAGGGCTCTGAGACTACACCCCGATAAAGGAGGTGACCCCGAGTTGTTTAAAGAAGTCACACATGCGTGTGTTTCTCCTTCACTTCTATAGCCAATCTTTTATTAAAAAAATATCCCAGGTATGAAATCCTATCGGACGCCGACAAGCGTGACATATATGATCACCGTGGGGAGGCTGGTCTCTCTGAGCAAGGTGGCATGGGCGGAATGGATCCTCAGGTGGGTCGCAAAAACCTGCGATATACATGCATCAGAAGCTCACTCCCATCCCAGGATTTGTTCAGCCAACTATTCGGTGGTGGCGGTGGGTTTGGGGGCGGTTTCTTTGGTGGCGGTGGAGGTTCGCGGAATCAGGGCCCTCGTAAGACGAAGGATCTCGTCCATCGTGTCCATGTCTCCCTGGAAGACCTGTACAAGGGCAAGACCACCAAACTTGCATTGACCCGGAACGTTATCTGCAACAAGTGCAAAGGAAAGGGCGGAAAGGAGGGTGCGGTGCGGTCCTGCCCTACCTGCAGTGGTCGTGGAGTCAAGGTCACGATGCGGCAAATGGGCCCAATGATCCAGCAGATACAGTCATCCTGCGACGAATGTTCTGGGACCGGCGAGGTAATCAACGCGAAGGACAGATGTACACAGTGCAAGGGCAAGAAGGTCTTGCCCGAGAAAAAGTTTCTGGAGGTGCACATCGATAAGGGAATGAAGGGTGGTCAGACTGTTACGTTTAGGGGCGAAAGTGACCAGTCACCAACGGCTGAGCCAGGCGACGTGGTGATCGTTATTGAAGAAAAGCCTCATGATCGCTTCAGACGCCAGGAGAACGATCTCGTTACCGAGGTCGAGCTCGACCTATTGACTGCGTTGGCTGGAGGACAGTTTGCGATTAAACACTTGGACGACCGTGCGCTGCTTGTTCATCTTGAACCCGGCGAGGTTGTAAAGCATGGTAAGTCCTCGTGCATTGTGTCGCAACATAATCTTACACACGCCTTTAACTCGCAGGTGACCTCAAAGTCATTCATGGGCAGGGCATGCCCTCACAACGGCATCATGAACCTGGGGACTTATATGTGAAGATTGATGTCAAGTTCCCTGAGTCGATAGACGTCGAGACGATCCCTCTTCTTGAACGGGCTCTGCCCACGCGTAAACCCATCCCAACCTTTGATAAAACCACACAGCTCGAGGAAGTCCACCTCGAGGATACCGATACCCGGACAAGGGGAGGCATGGTGGATGATCGCATGGATGAAGATACAGATGAGCCACGAGTACAGTGTGCTAACCAGTAACCGTCAGGTAGCACCTTTTAGATTTTCAGCTATCGCCACAGTCCATACAATCGCATTGTAATTAATTATATGGTCCACTAGTCCCAGCTCGTCTAAAGTCCAAAGGGTAACAATGATTTGGGACGAACAAAATGAAGGGGGCCCACCTTTGGATTTAGTTTGAACTGCTCGTACAGCTCACGATTGAAAAAACTGACTTCCGTCTCGTTTTCTGAGTCGTTTCGTCAGGATCAGAATCCTGAGGATCTAACACTACGTACCAAATGAGAGGTCAGCAAGGGTTTTGTGGTCATCATCTAAAATCCAATCGTCGTTCTCGAGATTTATGATAAGATTGGTAGTCTACGTTAGATATAATGTATCAGATCACAGAGATATAGGTGAGGCACACATACCTTGGCGCCGTGAGCCTTTGTATAGAGCTTCAAAGTGTCTACGAGGTATTAGGAAAGAACGGACGACATTTGGAAGCGGACATGAGGGAACCTAGGGTAACATTGCGATAGGGTTTCCACCCAGGTTGAGTAAGCGCAGCTAAGGAATGAGATTTGGGCTGGAGGTATAGTTCTACACAGGGATCTAATACCTTGGCGAGCAATGTCTTTTAACTGGCCTACAGTACAAGTTTCGAGGTTAATGTCGTGAAGAACCAGGCTACGTTCAGTACGAAATTCAAAGGACTTTATGATCCGGACGGTCAATGTTGCTGAGGTCTTTGGCCGCGCGATATTCGTTAGAACATCGGACATGATGAGGAGCGAGAGATGGCGATGAATTTCCGACAAACTATTTGCAAACTATGTATATATTTCACACATGCACTTATTATCCGAAATTTTACCGCTTCTCTTATACTCCATGCTCGCCTGCTGTGATAAACCCGCATCTGCATCATGTCTCATTCTTTCCTTGACGCTTCCATTCCAGACCTCGTCGCGAGCCTCAAGGTCGAGGAGAAAATATCACTCCTCGGTGCACCGAATTGGTGGAACACCACCTCCGTTCAGCGTCTTGCCATCCCAGCCATCCGAATGAGCGACGGTCCAAATGCACGAATCCATAGTCAGTCTATTGCCGCAATTCTCTGATCCCTCTTTTTCTTCCAGGGCATTCGAGGATCTTCTCACTTTCTCTCTACACCTGCACAATCTCTTCCTGTGAGTCGCAATGAAATAGCACAATTTGGTGGACTCATGCATCTCTGTAGTGCGCGACATCCCTCGCGTCCCCTTTCGATCCGGAGCTGATACACAAAGTTGGCGTGTTTTTAGGGAAAGAGGCCAAAATCAGATCCTCCGTTGTGCTGTTGGTAACATACAACGATCACCACTGGGGGGACGATCCTTTGAATCGTTCTCCGAAGACCCTCACCTTTCTGGTCAATTGTATCTCGCATTAGCATCCAATTTCACCTCCATCAACTGTATAAGGTATTCTTGCCGCTGCATACGTCAACGGGTGTCTCTGCTAGTACGTACAAGTTGGTTCCGAGAAAGTATGCGTTGTTCACTGAGGAACCACTACTCAAGCTATCAAACACTTTGTTGCTAACGATCAGGAACATGAAAGGACCGCCGCGGAGTCTGTCATGTCTCCGCGAGCTTTGCAAGAAGTATATCTTTAACCGTACGTTGTTTGTCGCCCTTCTTCCTACTTAGTCAGCTTATTTCTCTATTTACATTCCATACCACAGGTTCATGTTGGCCCAAAGGGACGCAAGACCAAGGGCATTTATGACATTGTTGGTTCCCAGTTTGAGCTATTTTCTGCACCACTGTCTCAGGCGCTCTTCCTAGTTATGGACGTATCGAAGATGTTCACTGTTCAGAGAACAAGAAGCTTCTAACTAGTATCCTTCGTGATGAACGGAAATTCGAAGGAATCGGTATTAGCGATTGGTATGTGAAACACTCCCTTAATTTATTACCTCGATCTCATGTAGTTCTTCAGGTTCGGGACGTATGGCGTGGACCAACCAATCAATGCAGGCTTGGATCTTGAAATGCCAGGACCACCACGGTGGAGGACATCCCAGCTGGTTCTGCATTGTCTTTCGTCTCAAAAGCTACTCTCCCGGACTGTCGACGAAAGGGTTACCAATCTTTTGACCTTTGTGCAAAAGCAGGCGCGACGAAACCCGGAGGTTGTTCACGGAGATGGTGTTGAACGAACTCGCGACACTTTTGAAGGGCGCCAATTCTGCAGGGAGCTGGTTGCGGATGGTATTGTCCTGCTAAAGAACAAAGACAATGTCCTCCCTTGGTCCTCCCACTTTCTGCAGGTAAAGTCAAACGGCTCGCGGTAATCGAACCCAATGCCAAAGAACGCGTCATATTGGGTGGCGGTTCTGCAGCCCTGAAACCTAGCTATGTTGTCACGCCCTTAGAAGATGTTTTAGCTGGTGCGCCCGAAGGACTATCTGTGGAGCACGAGGTTGGGTGTTATCGTAAAGCTTGAATAACATGACTTACCAGATGTGAGATGACACTAACTCAGTTTTGCACCGCACAAATATTTGCCTACCCTTGAAAAATGGTCTGGTAACACCAGCAGGGGAATCTAGATGGCTTTGTACATTTTACAGCCATGAAGAAAACGGTAGTTTGTCAGATCCCATCGAGACCTTTATCCTTCAAGATACCCGAGTCAAGTTGAACGACTTCCTGCCCAAGGGCCTCACACCAACTTGGACTATCAAATTAGAAGGACAGCTCACTATAGGTAAAACTGCTGCTTTCGAGCTAGGATTGACCGTTGCAGGTGTGTTTGTCCCTCCATCGAAAGTCAAGGTATTGCCCAGACTCCAAACCAGTCGCGAGGGCAGTTCATCCTCCCGCCAAAAATTATTCCCACCCTCTTTTCTCCGATCTTTTTCCGAAACTTGCAACTTGTACTGCCCTCCAAGGGGTGGTCGATCACAGAATCGGGTACATGCATCTGGTCGCGTGGCATTGACATGTTTGATGTGATGGATGATG
>JABCKH010008265.1:0-10468 GCA_018851285.1 Lyophyllum semitale | reverse complement strand
CGGAATTGACAATAATGGTTGTGATTGATGTCCTCGAGGCTGCTGATGTTGCTGATTTCGCAGTGTTTTTGCCTGCTGGTCACTTTTGTCATTTTTCGTTCTCCATATGTATCTCCACTACAGTACAACAATATGCAGTATACATTAGTACAGACCTTACTTCATTTTGGAACCCCTGCAAATTATTACCGTCCTAATCCTCATGATGTCATCCCTGGTACCTCCTCATTCCGGTGGTTGATTTGATGGGGATCATATTGTAAACAAGATCGCGATGAATCCAACATAAAAAACCTGCTGATTTTGAAAATATGTGTAGGTGTGATTAATTACAATATGATCACCATGATCTCTGGCCGTGTTATCAGGATTGAATCAGAAATTTGACCAAAATTTTGCCAAGGAGGAGATGCAGATACCATTATCAATATATTCATACTATTCCCCTTGATCTCTGGTCTGGACATGTTGTTGGAGATATTACAAATATGTTCAGCCTTTCCTCCTCAGTTTTAGTATGAACTTAATACCAAAATGATCCAAATATCTTCCCCTTGGAATCTCACATTATTTGGGCCAATGCCCGCAGTGAGTATGCTCGAATGCAGCTGCATCATGAGCAGAACCCGTCATGCCATGTGAGTAGTCAGCAATACAGAGGTTGGAAGGGACATTTCCTATCTGTTGTCGTGTTATCAGCCTAATAAAACATCATATCAAGTTGAAAATTTGCACCTGAGCATTTAAGCCATAATTTTGCTTGCGAGTGTAGTATGCATCACCGTTTAAACCAGGCTTTGCGTAGAGCACCACAATCGTTCCATCATACATCAGCCATCCCTCCCGCCAAAGACCCTTAAACCCCAAATGTTTATCCATCCACTGCTTCTCAACTTCCTTCTCCTCCGCAGTAAGTGGACGGACAAATGTGTCATGTAGCTTTTCGATCGCAGTAAAGCAGCGCTCGGTGAAGTCAACAATTGTTCCCTCTGCCTGACCACAGTTTTGTGCAACGTCCTCTAGTGATGCACCATTCCCAAACTGCCCCATTCCATACAAGGTTGCTGCTAGCTGTAGCTCCACTGCGGTCTGTGGGACATTTCCGTTGTTGGAGAAGATAGGATCATCCTCGATCAAACTGAGAAGGACATAGAAAACTTGTGGCGATACGCGGACCATGTTAAGAAAACAGTCAAAGTCATTGGGATTCTGTGCATAATCAAAAGCTAGGTGGATATTTCCACACTTCAGAACATGCTCTCGAGGGCGGAAGTAGCGGGTATTCCGAATAGCTTCGAGAATTGTGAGGTCACTGAGCAAGCGATTGTGTGCTTCGTCCATGTCAATGTCTTCTGGAGGGTCAATGATGTTACGGATTATCATCCATGAGCAATAGCCACGTGTAACGGCGGAGTGGTGCGTTGTTTGAGGCATGGAAAGTTGTCATATAGATGTGCACGGGCAGCAAGATAATCTACATCGCATCTAGTGTGACGGCCAGGAAACCTTACATAAATGCTGAGTTCGAAATTTTTGATCTCGTAGCACTGCCTACAGGATTTCGTAGCCCACCTACGGCTCACTCTGAGCTCCCCTATTAAGTATGTGGTAATGTAGTTGCTTAATAAATAATGAGTTACCTGGCAAGGGGGATCCAAAGAGAATAAGTCTAAAGGATTCACCAATGTCCAGGACCAGTATATGTACTAACGTGTCTCTCTAGGGCAGGCCGCTACGCTACGTGGCAATACATGTGATCATGTATATAACATAATAATCGGTGATCGAGGGAGTCGGTCACTCGATCAACCGAGTTGGGACTGGTCGGCTACCGAGTCGGTAATCGGTCGGTTGGTTACTGAGTCGGTCATCGAAGTTGTAAGTATGTAACAAAATGAAAAGAAAAGTATATACAGCGCGGAACGGTAGTTCCCCTGACAGAAAGTGTTGATTGTAATTTGATCATAAATCAGTCAGTTCTGATCCGTTTCTCACAAACCAAGGGTCAGATTGTAGCTAGGAGGTACCTTCACCCGCTGGTACCCGGTTTGGGACTGGCTTATACCAGTCAATGACCGGTTATAACCGAAATCGGTCAAGACCAATGAGTCATGAACCTATTAGTGTGCACAGAAATCAGCACAGGAAACAACCAGTGCTGGCATGGGACTCAGGGTGTTGCAGATGCAAGCGGGTGCAGCGCCGCAGTGGTGGCCTGTGTTAGTCACAGGAATATGATTGTGCATTGATTGATGTTGTGTTTATTCGTGATTGACTGCTGGTCAGAAACTCGTTGCTGAAGGCCTAAGCTAGAGTTTATTCAAGAACACCGAGATCACTGAATCCGACTTTTGCCAGCTGCTCTATCATGTCAATGAGCCCTTAGTTTGTTTATTTGGATGAACAATTGTCTTGTTTGGTCAGATATTATAAGATCATGTTTTTATATATAAAACATTGTATGGCCAGTGGGATTGTAAATTGATGCGGTGCAAGTGGCTGGTTTTAGGAGCCTGATTGGCAGTGATTCTGATGCTTCGAGGCTTGGGCACCCCCTGTTCTCATCTGTGTCTGTGTTTGCACATACCTATGTATTATATATTTATTGCTATAATCATGTCTTCATGCACCTGCCTACCTTTGTGTTCTGCTTTCTACATTCTGTGTCCTTTTGTTGTTCTCATTCATGATATATATTGAGCTAACTCATTTTTGTTTTCATGACTTATAATGACTTGACTTTGTTGTCCATGTGTAGTAATCAATTTACCTCTGCATGGTAGGTAGTTTTTCAGCTTAGAGTTTCTTCATAATATTCATTGGAGTGATCATAGGTTTGATTTTTACAGAGGAAGGTGGCTGGGCAATTGTAAAAGTACTGTCCACTGGTAACACCAAAACAAAAGGCTGAAAGATGATGTTTGAGACATAATGATGAGACTAATACAACAAGACTCACCACAGGTCAAAATTGAATTAAGCAGTAGCAGAATGATTTGACTGCAGCTTGATAAAAGTCATGGACCCAGAGCGTCCATAGACTACTACAACTGTTCCATCTGGTGAAGTGATGACTCTCCTTCGGAGATGTGCAGGGAGCCAGAGAAGTCTGCTACCACTGACTCTTGAACAGAGAAAATGGTGTTCATTGAGAAAATACATGAGCTGTGGAAAATGCTCATTGAAGGTGGAAAAAGATGAAATTTGAGAAGAAGTCTGGACATCATGGAGGCACACTAGATTGCTATGATAAGAGGTGGAGGCAATTTTGGTTCCATCAGGAGAAAAGACCACAGAGGTTACACCAGCAGTGTGCCCTTGTAGAGCAGAGCCAATAGCAGTTCCTGTCTGGACATCCCAGAGGCACACTGTTTTGTCATCAGAGGCAGAGGCAATCTTGGTCCCATCAGGAGAGAAGACCACAGAAGTGACTGATTCAGTGTGCCCTTGTAGAGCAGAGCCAATAGTAGCTGCTTCTGTCTGGACATTCCAGAGGCACACCATTTTGTCTTCAGAGGCAGATGCAATCTTGGTCCCATCAGGAGAGAAGACCACAGAAGTGACTGATTCAGTGTGTCCTTGTAGAGCAGAGCCAACAGCAGCTCCTGTATGCACATCCCAGAGGTGCACTGCTTTGTTCCGAGACCCAGAGGCAATTGTGGTCCCATCAGGAGAGAAAACTACAGAAGTCACACCATAGGTGTCCCCTTGGAGAGCAAAGCTAACAGCAGCTCCTGCCTGCACATCCCAGAGGCGCACTGTGTTGTCATGAGAGGCAGAGGCAATCTTGGTCCCATTAGGAGAGAAGACCACAAAATTTACACCAGCAGTGTGCCTTTGCAGACCAGAGCCGATAGCCGCTCCTGTCTGGACATCCCAAAGGCGAACTGTTTTGTCCCAAGAGGCAGAGGCAATTTTGGTCCCATCAGGAGAAAAGACCACAGAAATCACCTCATCAGTATGTCCTTGAAAAGCAGAGCCAATAGCAGTTTCTGTCTGTACATCCCAAAGGCAAACTGTATTGTCAGCAGAGGCAGAGGCGACTTTGGTCCCATCAGGAGAGAATACCACTGAAGTCACCCATTCAGTGTGCCCCTCCAGAGCAGAGCCAATAGCTGCTCCTGTTTGGACATCCCAAAGGTGCAAAGTGTTGTCACCAGAGGCAGAAGCAATTTTGGTTCCATCAGGAGAGAAGACCACAGAAGTCACTGATTCAGTGTGCCCTCGGAGAACACAGCCAATAGTTGCTTCTGTCTGGACATTCCAGAGGCACACTGTTTTGTCTTCAGAGGCAGATGCAATCTTGGTCCCATCAGGAGAGAACACCACTGAAGTCACCCATTCAGTGTGCCCTTGTAGAGCAGAGCCAATAGCAGCTCCTGTCTGGACATTCCAGAGACGCACTGTATTGTCATGGGAGGCAGACACAAGGTTGATCCCATCAGGAGAGAAGACCACTGAAGTCACCCAATCAGTGTGCCCTTGTAGTGCAGAGCCAATTGCAGCTCCTGTCTGCACATCCCAGAGGCACACTGTTCCATCATTAGAGGCTGAGGCAATTTTGGTTCCATCAGGAGAGAAGACAACATAATTCACCCAATTAGTATGCCCTTGGAGAGCAAAGCCAATTGCAGCTCCTGACTGGACATCCCAGAGGCGCACTGTGTTGTCATGAGAAGCAGAGGCCATTTTAGTCCCATCAGGTGAGAAGACCACAGAATTCACCCGATCAGTGTGCCCTTCTAAAGAGCCAATAGCAGCTCCTGTCTGGACATCCCAGAGGTGCACTGTGTCATCCCAGGAGGCAGAAGCAATTTTAGTCCCATCAGGAGAGAAGGCCACTGATGATACAGGTCTAGCATGCTCTATCACCCTTAACGCTGCTGTCCAAGCTGGATGACTCAGGATGATCTCAAAACATTTTATTTTGCTACTCCAAGCTTTCATCAGTTCACAGTCCTTGGGGCATAAGCTTAGCCCTGAATAGTACACTTGCAAGGCACCCTGTAATATGGGCTGGCCTGTGCTCTGCAAAAGTGAAGCAGTGTTGCTTGCCAGTTCAATTAGTCCATTATGACTGCCTTGCTGCTTTAAACAATAAGTTAGTCCTGGACAAACTCCAGTTTGGTCATGTTTACCTTTAGATAATTGGAGAGGTGCTTAACTGACTCTTCTGCCTCATAGATCTTCCCCAGCAAGCTCATAACTTCAATCCAGTACAAGATTCCATTATTCAAAAACTGAGCAACATAGTCCAGTAGCACTCCAGTGTCTTGTGTAGAGCTGTCTATCAAATGACTTGCAAAGTACAGACAAGCATATTGCAATGATTTTGGAACAAATTTCTCAACTCTCTCAGCCATATCACTGACTTCTGAATTAAGCAGTGTGGTGTCCTCCAGCTGACAAATATTGTATTTCAAAAAGTGAGCCATAGATTGAAAGCATTGCACAGTGAGGATGGAGTTTTGTTCAGAAGTGTTGATCTGAAATTGGCCACTGGCTTCTCTTGTAATGAAATCAAAAACCGATTTGTGAAGGAGTTGAACAACTCCATCCTGTTTCTTTAACAGAGGCCACATCCTTGATATAATGGATTCTGCTGAAGACAGATGGATGGTCTTTCCATTAAAAAGAGCCCTGGTCTGAACTGCAGTTTCAACTGATAAATCCAATAATGAGTCCATAGTTTGTATAGACAAGGGTGTCTTGAAACAAGCAAGAGAACCAATTACATAATGCCAGTTATTGAGATCAATGTCTTCTTTCTGGTTTGGAAGACTATTTTGCAGCACCTGAATATATAGCAGCCCAAGATTGCCTTTTGTTGCAACATGACTTTTCTGTAAAAGTCGTTCAAGCTTTGCGATAGGATCTGGACCAGCCTCTATATAAGAGCAAGCCACATCTGCCCAGACAAATAGCTTATCAGCATAGAATACAAGCTGCTCAATAGCTTCATCCTTTGGCCACCATTCAGGAAGACTGTTCTCATCCTGAATTCTGTGGCATCTGTATCTGATATACATGGAGATGTCTGCACTAGCATCTTCAGCACTTGTAATCTCTATGTGCTTTAGAGAGGTGTGCTTTGGTAATAGCTTCAAGATGCTTCCTTCCTGCCTAGAGGTGACCAGAACTTTCACCATAGCAGGAAGAGCTGAAAACTCCTTCACAAGAGCCCGAACCAGAGCTTGACGACCAGGTTTTCCATTCTTATCTGCATCTTGTGCACTCTCATCAAGGGCATCAATGATGATAACAACAGGATGGTGGAGTGGAGTGCTCTGAAGAGGCTGTACTATCAGATCCCTAGCCTGCTGCTGCAGCATAGTAAAATTAACTGGCCCTTGAGCTAGAACTGCTAACACCTGCTTACGGATATCATCACTAAAAAATGCCAGCTGAAAAGCAATGCTACCAAAGAGATGGCATGGAGTATCATCTGCTACAGTATCTCTGTGAAATCTGAAAAAAGCCCCAAGCAATTTCAAGGATTGAAGTTGCTCAGCAATGCTGGTTGCAACACTAGACTTTCCAGTCCCAGCAGCACCTGATAGCCAGAGCAGAGAAGTACCAGAATCAGACAGAGCCCAAGTAAGAATCTTATCTAAAAGCTTTGTGCGGGTACCAGCAAGGCAGGTTGAACCCCACTGTATACCACCAAACTCAGCACCAGGCAGATTTCTCAGTTGCTCATCTTCATCTACTTAGGTGTTTAGATATAAAACAGAAAAAGATTGAACTAAAAACCTACTTTGTCTCACAATTTTATCAACTTTCTCACTTGTGGCCTGAGTAATCTTCCATTGATCAACATTCACTCTCTGAGTGAACTGAACCTTCAGTTGAACAAAAGCATCAGTGAATCCACTGAGAGCAGCATCAGCATCCAATGGAAGAATGGCTTGTTTGACTGTCTCTGGAAATCATGTTGAAAGAAATTATTTTCCATACATTCACATGGCTCACCTGTCATGGTTCTCTGCCCATACTTGGTGAGAAACATGATACATTCACGGAGCTGATCCATAATGGCTCGGATAGTTCTAGATAGCTGCTGGATTACCTGAAGAGGCTCAGTGTGATTCATAAAATCAATCGTGTCAAGGACACATGCCCACAGGTCGCGGGCTTTAGCATCACGGTCATATTGTGCTTGTAAAATCTGGCAAAGATTGAAAAGAGAACCTATATCTAGCATCAAACTCACCTTTTGACCAACGGTAAGTAGCGCCCACACAGTCTTTCCATATGGGTGAACCTACATATAATGCCAACTTGATCTATATACACCGCACGAGATATCATATCAATACCCACATCTGCGATGGCACTGCCAACTTCTACAAATCTCTGAAGATAACTGAGAACTTCAGAAAAAGTCTTGCTTGGCAACACTTGAGTGCTCGACCCCGTAAGAGCCAGGGTGTTCAGAGTCTGAAGCTCGCTTTTCACGGGGTCAGTGCTAGTAGCGGTAACTACCTCTGAAGGCAACGAAAGTGCCGAAAATGAAAGAGAGAGGCCTGCACGGCCCCTAGGCACCAAAGACATCACAAACAAATCAAGTCCCAGAGATTCACCTAGGAGTATAGATAGTCAACATAGACCCTCGCACCCAGCAAGTACCACATACTGATCGCTGTGTCTCGAGCCCGGAGATGCTCTGCCTTGATGGACATGATCGCGCTTGCGATGAGGCGTTTCGACGATGTCCCATGGAAGATCTGTAACGAAACCTGTTCTCCTAGTTTCGTATCACTGGGATTGAAACAAATTAATCCTACGCATAACCTCTCGACATAGAGGGATCGACGTACAAAACAAGAGCCTCGTTCCATGCTGGATCAGAACCCTTCACTTTCTTTGTTGCCTCCGTGTGCGATCCTACGGTCACAGAAACACAGCAGTATGGCGTGCGCAATCCCCAGTTTGGAAGATTGACGGCATTGAGTACTACCGAGATGTAGGTTAACCACCCAGGCGCTAATGCGATCTCGCAAGATCGTTACCTGTGATCTTGAGTTTTGCCCTGAAAAGCTTACTCCGTCAGTGTCTCTCATTGAATACCGTAGGATCGGGGACATACGAGTCAGTAGTTGTTTCCATCGTTGTTTCGAGTATGGTGGTTGTGAATGAGTTGGATGAAGCGATCCACAATACCGACAAACATATCATTGAGTCTTCAAAGCCGTCACTGTGCTGCGTCTCTTCTTTTAATCTTAACGCCTTCATATCGCATTCAATGTGATCTAAGAGGATCTTAACGACTACGTTGAATTTTTGTGCGTTTTGCATTTCGAGATCTGGTTCTATTTGCCATTGATTCGAACGCAGCAGGAACATCTTCCTACCAGACTGCCCACATTTCCGACCTCCTCTCCACAGCTACTCTAAATATCCCTTCGTCAATTTCCGCCTCTAATGCTCGCCCTACCTTCCCAGATAACTCAGTTTGCCTGTCCTCATAGCGCCGCACCCAACAGGCCCTGGGTCCTCGAAGACTTTATTGTTTTAACCGCTGATATTTACGACTTCATCGTGTCGCACCAGTTACAGATCCAAAAGCGCGGAGTTGAGTCTAGGTGTGGTCGTTCGGAACCCCTCCTGTCACCCGCCCTTCCGCCCTTCTCATCGATACCAGCGAAGGATCTTTTTTGAGTCCACAGTCTACCATAGGGAGGACATACGGATACTTGGGACCAGTTTTGTGAGCAGAGGACAGGGGGACCTTAAGGAGGACTGGAATGATATTGAGGGCGCGAATTCGCGTGCTTCAACGGATCGAGTCGACCCCCAAACGGCACTCGGAGCTCTTTTGAACTCTCTGATTCCTTCGCTATCGTTGTGCCCTCCCACACTACCACTGCCATATACAGGAACCCTCGAACCTCCACCACGCCAGCTTAGTCGCAGTGTCTGCGTCTCGCAGTCCGTTTTTCCCATCAGTGAAGACGGATGGACCACCTTCATCGAGCTCCCATGCCACTGAACACCTCGCACCTCCTTCGATACGATTTGCGTTCCACCGGCTTGGGAGCTTTCCGGTTGTATAGCGAGCGGCATTCCGTACCACTCAAGGGAGCCCGATTTAGCACCGATATCAACCACATCGGTGAACCATACCTATGTCCGTGAAATCTCACAAGAAGTCCGGCGACGTATTCGTGAGCTGGGGATGAGGGCTTTCATGGAAGGGATTGATTTTGGGATTCCAGAGACGATAGAGGGATGCGTATGGCAGTGCTGTGGATCTGCAGCTGTACAACTGAGCGGCGTATGCGTATCACGAGGTTCACGACTCATCTCGGCGCAGCTGGTTCGCCACTGGCCAGCCTCCGTTTTTCGTTACATCACACCCACAAGTATCGCCGCCCGGAGTATTTTCTTCACCATAAAATCCGCTACTTCCCATGTCGCCTACCCCAGCCGGTCTCGTCGCCGCTGACCGCCCGCCAGAGGTTGGTTCGCCCGTCTTCGTCCAGGGAATTTCCTCCCGTTGTCGCCCAGAGCCTTTGCTCTCAACCGTCGCTGCGGCCGCAATTGGTATGTCTTTTCTTCTTCCTGTGCCCTTGTAAGCGCCAGCTCCTGATACTTAGCTTATTTAGTGAGCACAACGGAATATCTCGCGTTGACAGGTCCTCGTTGGTCTTATCCCATGCGGGCGCCAGGTACAAGGGCGGCATCCATGCTGTATCATTACCCATCGTTTCCTCGGCCTTCAAGTGAATATCAAGCTACACGGTGTTGCTGAAGCCGTGGATACGCTCTGGTCGACGAAGAGCGGTTCGTTTCGAGATATATGCAACGGTGTTGAGACGTAGTAAAAATCAGCGTATTGCGAAAAATCTATTATGACTCATGTATTGGACACCGTATTATAGTTCTGCTCGCTCGTGCTCATGCCCAGTGTAAGAAGCATGTCGAGACGCCCGCATTTCGTCCTCCGTGGTAGATGCTCGCGGGTAATCTATTCGACTACCAAACATTGGCTCGATTCCGTGCTATGTATCCCGGAGCAAGAGCCGTACCGCTCTTCCCAGCCTTCGGCCTCATTCAACCATGTCGCTCGTGATCCACCATTCCAATTCTCAAGCGACAGCGAGGTCTACATCGGGCATCGGGCATCGGGCAGCAACCGACAAGAGGACTCGGGTTGAATAGCTTTTCTCGCTGTGCCCGCGACATACCCAGGAACATGTTCGGCCTCTCCATTCGAGCGGCGTTCACTGCTTGGATCACTCGGAGCTGTTTGCGGTGGAGGATAAGATTAAACGCGAGCAATGCGTTGCAATATTATTTCCTTATGCACGTCCTTCGATAGACCATATGCCCACTGTCCTAAGTAGACGCGCGTCATGTACAACATCGTCCGTTGGCTTGATTATAGTTGGAGGTGCGCAATGCCTGCAAAAGCCTTGAAATGTTTGTACATGTTTAGTGTCGAAGCTGCCCACTGCGAATGAAC
>JABCKH010008264.1:0-10511 GCA_018851285.1 Lyophyllum semitale | reverse complement strand
TCAACTTGAGACTCAAGTCCTGGACCAAACTCTTGTATAATGTCCTGAACGGCTGCTTCACAACACCCACGTTGGCCGCCATGGTGTCGTGGCTGTGTAGTGGCATCAGTTGCCGCGGCAGAGCACAACTAATATGTGGACTTACACGCGGAGTTTCCAAACCCCATCCGGTGTTTGGAACGCAACAAAGGTGAACGATAACATTCCCATTTCCCGCCACCGGTCAGAGTCAACCTTCTCCACTTTTTTGTGTCCCCGTTTTGCGGCAATGCTGTAGCCGCGGCATAAACCCATCTGGCGGAAAGTATGCCGAGACACGAGGCACTCACCGTCGTTGTTCCTCAACAGGGTACCCTTTTTGACTCCACTCTGCCGCAGTTTGCTCTAGCACAGCACGCTGTGTCTGTGTAAGGCCCTCAAGGACTTTTGAGACAGCAATATCTTTTTTGCCGTGATACTGTGGAGAGGCGGGATCAAGTTCAGCTCCAGCAAGCAGTTTTTCCAGTTCTTCCTCAACCTCGGCCTGCATGGTTTTTTTGACCACATCTCTTGGAAGAACACGAAGACGGGCCGGGGCATTCTTGGCATTGCTGTAAGGCCGCCAATTGTTTCTAACGAATTTCAAAAGATTCTGCAACACAATTACAGCGGTTTGAGGAACAACACAGCTGGAAGGATTACAACCACTCACCTTGACACGTTGTTGGGACTCTTCTTCGTCCACAGCAGCCTTGCCAGTGTCATTCCAGTGGTTGAAGATATTCACTAGAACTTTTTCCTTGAACAGCTGCATTCGCTCCTCACGGTTCTGCAGCTGTCGATAAGCCTCTTTATGAAGATTCACTATCTTCCGCTCTTCAGCTGTCCAGATCGAAGGTGGTTTTGTCTTCTTGCGTGGACTTGCAGGTGGCATTGTGGGGGCACTGACAGAACAAGCGGGTGAAATTGCCAGCTTATTGATGTTGATATTCAGGGTTGGGGTGAAAAGTTGGGACAGGGTCGCTTGTAGAGTCAGGGTGATCTTTATTTAACACACCTACAACAAAAGGGTACCTTGCCGCGGCATAGACAGGACTTCGACGCGGGCTGGCAGCAGTGGCAGCAGCTGCATGGCACACTGATTACGGAAGAGGTGGGCTTCCACTGGCGGCCGCGGCAGGCCCCGCTGTGTAAAAATCTGATTGAAGATTGCCACGACCCAGATCGGCAGCAGGGGTGATGGAAGCGGTGGGCTTCCGCTCTCTGCCGCCGAGCGGTGTAAAACTTGCATCGAAGGTTGACAGGTAGCAAGCGACAAAGAGTGGTTTCACTCTCTGCCGCAGCACGCCCCGCAGTGTATAAATTCCATTGTACATGACCCAGATCGGCGGCGACGGCATGAGGATGTGGAAGAGGTGTGCTTCCGCTCTCTGCCGCCCAGCAGCGAAAAAACGGATCGAAGGTTGACCGGCAGAGACAAAGAGTGGCTGGGACGGCACTAGGCTCATGGAAGGGGTGGGCTTCCACTCTCTGCCGCAGACGGGGTACCTGCCATGCCGGTGTCAGTGGCCTACACTTGCGGCAGCGGCCACTGCATCTTTGTATCACTGCCGTGGCACATGTCATCACACTGTTGTAAAAAGTGTTTGTGATGGCAGGTGACAGATTTAGATGTATTACAGATAAGCATCTACAGTTCCTTTGTTCTCCTTCCCAACAGCCACTAACGATGACCTCACGAAAGCGGAAGAGAAACTACTCAGAACTGGATGAACGTGACATAGCATCAGCATATGAGGAGGAGACAATGGTACACCAGACAGCGCGGGGCTCTGTGCGCATAACCAAGGATGTCCCCTTACGGCCACCATCCGTACAACTTGCCGCCCAATTAGGTGGATTGCCGGCACAACCCGTCCAGTCTACAGTGTTCGATCCCCCAGATTGGCCTTTGTACAATGATCATGAAGACCCCCTCCCCACCAAACCAACCAAGGTATGCAGTGAGGTTTTCCTATTAATGATATTGTAGTAAACTCTACGCATAGATCCAATCACACTACGTACAGGAGTTTCTGGATCATCTTCCAGAGTTACTCCAGGGACTACTGGCTAGGGAAGCCATTTCAACGAACAATCCATGTTCCAACTGTCCTGAACAGCGGTATGGCAGATGGAGATGTCGAGACTGTACCAGCCCAAGAATCCTTTGTCGGCATTGCCTACGACAAAGTCATCGCGATAATCCATTGCACCGTATTGAGTGCTGGACAGGAGATTACTTTCGTCGTGCGCAATTCTGGGAGGTTGGTGGCTCAATTGTGGTGCCTCACTCTTCGCAGCTTGCACTTTGCAACACATTGTCTTTTCAAATTAATCATCTCGAGGGGCTTCAAGCTGTAAAGGACCAAGAAGATCAAAACAACATTACCCGGTTGTGGACAGCTGCATCTCAGAGAGATGAAGGGCCTGCAGTGGATTGCGCCACAGATATGAATGCCCCTCCACGGCGTCCTTATGGAATGCGACGTACTGATATCTTACCCCTGGAAGCCCTGGCCGATAATGAAGAGACTGATGATTTCCATGAGGATGATTATGATGGAGATTCGGCAGAGGAGGATGTGTTCGCACCACCTGGCTACACCGATGAGCTTCCACGGCATGATGGCTTGAACAACAGTTATGTGCGTGTGGTGCACACCAATGGACTTCACTACATCCCTATCTTGTTTTGTGGGTGTGGCGGAACTGAAAAAATACCGCAAGACCTGATCTGTGCTGGGCTCATACCAACCACATTTACGCGTTACAGGACATTCTTCACAAAGGCTGTACTTGAGGACTACCGGTTGGCAAACCTGGAATGCAAGGCCTTGGCATTCCAATATTGGCAGAAATTCTGCCGGACTACAGCCGCGGCAACACATCCTGCTGACATGGATGATTTTTACCGCGAGTTGCGACGCCTTTCACGGCAATGGCGATACCTAAAAAAGTTACAGTGGGCAGGGTTCGGACAACAGAATAAGGACCTGAACATAATTGCCGACGGCGAACTGGCCATATTTTGCCCAACATGTCCGCAGCCTGAGGTGAATCTTCCTGTGAACTGGAAATCTGACCCAAATGAGTATGTGCAGCACCAACACAACACAATTGTCACTGATTGTCTGTGCAGCGCGGTATACACACTTCATCTGACTGCTGATGGAAATTTTAAAGCCGACCATGTGCGAGGAAAGGATGGCGACGATGACATCTGGCTGTCTGATGGCACAGGGATGATGGCAAAACGCTCGGAGGTTGAGGCATTCCTTGCCACGGCAAAAACTTTCAACACAGTCAGTATGTCACAATGTTGAACTGCCGCGGCACTAACCTTGCCACAGAAAGCCCCATGCGAGAACCAATTTCGTGTATTGGAACAGGCAATGCTTCTGTCTAAAGCTTGTGATGTTACCGGCATCGTTGCGATCGCATGTGCTCGACATGGTTGCTTTGCTCCAAACAGCCTTATTAATCTCACGGCAGGAGAGACACAGAAGCACATCGACTTAGCGTTCCTCCGAACAATCAGCACCACGCGTACAACAGGTTTAAAGTGTCTGCTTTTCATTTATGATATTATGTGCCAGTATTGGGTCCATTTCAATGAACGTATAGGTGATAGGTTGCCGGAAGACTTAACCATTGATCAGGCGATCGGCCTCCTCCATGTGCATGGCCACCAACTTGATTGCTTCTTCCGATTTGCCAGCTCCTTTATCCCAGGTGCTGCCATTGTTGCCGGTGAAATCCTTGAAGGTCTGTGGGCAGTCCTCAATACAGTATCCCCTATGGCAAGAACGGCAACCTTGGCGCACCGGGCAGAGATTTTAGATGATCACATGAACGAGTCGAACTGGAAAAAACTGTTAAATATGCGTAGGTCGCTCATACATGTATTCTGCATGCATACTGAGTCGGAAGCAGCTGCAGTCTTATGCCGCAAATTCCAGAAGGCAAAAGCCATGGTTACCAGTGCTGAGGAATACTTCATCAATGTCTCCACTGGCATCCTGCCAAATGTTCTTGCCGGATGGGAAGCAGAGATCGTAGAAGCTGAGAGCCGCCAGCTCACAGATAAGGCGGCGATGGATATTATGAAGGCTCGTGCCGCGGCAACTGATCGTAATGATGCAGTGCCTGGCCCTGACGGACCCATTGGGAGGGAGGAGGAGTGGATCAAGCTGGGCCTAACCCTGCAAGAGAAGCAGTACGTGGTGCCAACTCATTGCCGACCACCTCCTCTTGACAATTGTAGGATCGAAATCCAGGACATGGTGCGGAGGCTGGCAAAATACCCAAGAGAAGATGACCGGAAGGCCGTTGAGAATGAAAGAAACAACCTTCGCAGTCAGATTGACATCTTGGAGGGTCTGAAGGTGGACCTTGGGCTTGCTGATGGCATCATGCACACGATTCGTGATGTCAACGTTCCTGAGGCATTTGATGAGCTCGATACTACAGAAGATGTGCAGTCGACCCATGTTGCCGGTACTGCCGCAGCAGGATCTGCACAACCAGCGGCACCAGCCACTACCGATGTTGCCGATGTACCCGCAGCAGCGGCTTCACAGATAGCCACTGGTCCAGCTGCGGCAACATCTCCACAGCCAGTGTCCCCTCTCACAGCGCAGCCACCAGAGAACATTACACTCAAACTCCCCTCGGCAATTATGTTCGCAGCAGCACCCCTATCTAAGACAGAGCTCAAGCTCCGTTTAACCCAGGCAGCAACATATCTTTATTCTCTACGGGAACTCATTGCAGAAAAGTCGTTCCAATATTCTCATGTGCTTCGGGTTGCCCCACGGAAAGGGGTACGCACTCGAGCCCGGACTACAATTGGGAAGCTAAATGATAGGATTGGCACAGTCTGCCGGCAGTATGGGCAATGCCGTGCGACACTTATTGCCTTAGGAGCAGACCGTGAAATCCTGAAGAAATACCGCAAGTTGACCACAGTAGATGTAAAGAGCAGCACCGCGATCCGCGATCCTAATACGTCTGGATCAAGCTCAAATCACGAGCTTTCATGGATTTGGCAACTGGATGATCAACGCAATGACACTGCAGAGGGGTTGGTAGAATGTACGTAATGCTGAATTCTCTGCCGCGGCAACGTTTCTCATAGCCGTTCACCCCAGTTCAACGTGTTCACTACCTGCGTGGGCGTGCCCAAAAACATCGGTGGCAAGAGGAGTACCTCTTAGTGGGTTATGAGATGGAATGGACCGCTCGATACTTCATCCACCAAGCGCAAGAGTGGACAACACATGGTGGTGCCGCGGCAGCGGCCAATCATGCAGGTGCGGTGGCGTATGCCCGCCGCAAGACGGCAATGTGGAGCGAGATGGCGGCTGAGGCGCAAGAAAGGTTTGCGGCAGTAAATCCCTCTTATAAACATATGTTTTGACTTGTTTTGACATCACATGCTCGTGCTGTGACATTTGATTGTTATTGAAATTCATCACACTGCATTTTTCTTTCTACCGGCAACTACTATTCAGTGCCAGCAATGCCTGCCAACCCCTTGGACCCGATGATTCTGCAACACCGTAATCCAGCTGATGATGACACACAGAGTGTTATCAATTATATTGAATCCCGATTGCGCCTTGCCTTGAATATCTATGCCACTGTCAATGACAATCCGGCCTTGCGTATCCGGATGAGTCACACCATACTACTCGAAATGGTACTTGTACACGCATCACTGTTCGCTCGCTTGTCAACTGAGTTTTTCCAGAGAATGGTTATAATGCGCCTCGGTGTTGCCGCGGCAGTCATGGTCCATATCAATATCCCAAACCTCATCCGTATTGTGGCTCTCGGCCAGTATAACCCGCTCGAGCTCTCGCCACAATTACTCCTCGAGCTTGATGCTGGCATCGACCTGGATGAACCCACTGCACCTGTGAAGTTCTACAAGTGTGATTGGTGGAATCATCTGGGAGAGCCCGACTGGCTGTGCCTCAGTCCTGAAAACTTGGATGACTGCCTCACATACCACATATTACAACAAAGAGACGCTGCCCGCATCTCTCCCGGCTATGAGCAATGTCCTTGGGACACAGGACAAGATGTCCGCAACACACTCGCTGGTTATGAAGCAATATTCTTCCAGCGTCGCATGCTCGGCCTGCGCTATGCCGCGGCAGCACACATGATATGGGAAGCAGCTCTTCTCAAGGAGGGTCAAACGGGCAACCTACTGGGAACTCCTCCAAACATCCTGAGCTCTGAGGAAGTTCATGACCAGGCAGTGATGGAGCTCGAGGCACTGAGGAATCTGCCCCTTCAGGTAACTGACCGTCACTCCAATTTAACGATCACAGATATCTGTGACCTGTTCCCGTCAACTCCTCCGCGGGAGACAGAAGCTCTTCCCACCGGAAGCCGGCAGTCAGATTCCGATGTGGACACCCACTCTATGGGGAACGGCAGTATCTACTCTGTTCTGGCCAGTGATAGTATGACGATTCCAGAACTGACACCACACCAGTTCCCATCCCACTTTCATCTTCCACCGTTGCGCACCTTCGTGGACAGCCAACCTGACACTGCCGCGGCATCGGTTTCTCTCCACTTCCCCAGCGACGAGGAGAATGACATGAAGAGGGAGTCTCCAGAACACACTGTTGCGAGATATCCTGCCGCACATTCCAGGAGTGAGTCATCAGACCTGGAATATGCTGCAGCACCCGATCTTGCCGTGCATACCAGTGTCTCCCCAGAACTGGAATTCCCCAGCGACGAGGAGAATGACATGAAGAGGGAGTCTCCAGAACACCCCATTGCGAGATATCCTGCCGCACATTCCAGGAGCGAGTCATCAGACCTGGAATATGCTGCGGCACCCGATCTTGCCGCACATACCAGTGTCTCCCCACAACTGGACTTCCCCAGCAACATGGAAGTAGACCGAGTAGCTGCCGTCGTTCCTGCCACCGTTCCTCCCGCGGCAGACATCGCCATGAGCGATTTGCCGGATGTACAATTTCGCAGCGATGATTCCGACACTGTTCCTGCCGCGGCAGATGTTGTGATGAGTGATTCGCTGCAATTATGATTTGCAAGTGATTCCGACCGCGTGGTTGCCATGGTTCCTGCCACCGTTCCTGCCGCAGCTGATATTGAGATGAGTGATTCACCGGACCTACAGTTTTCCAGCAATGAACCTGATTCCCGAGCATCCAATTCGCCCGATGTTCAGTTTTCTAGTGACAAAGCCGGTTCCCAAGCATCCAATTCGCCCGACGTTCAGTTTTCTAGCGACGAAGCCGGTTCCCGAGCATCCAATTCGCCCGACGTTCAGTTTTCTAGCGACGAAGCCGGTTCCCGAGCATCCAATTCGCCGGATGTTCAGTTTTCTAGCGATGAAGCCGGTTCCCAAGCATCCAATTCGCCGGACGTTCAGTTTTCTAGCGATGAAGCCGGTTCCCAAGCATCCAATTTGCCGGACCTACACTCTGCCAGTGATGATGCTAATTCCCCGCTCTCTTCCTCTGCCGCGGCAACACTTTCTGACCCTGCGGCTCCCATATATAATCTTTCCGACCTTTCTGCTCTCCCTTTTGCAGAAGACTTTCATCTCATGCCAGACTTCAGTGAGGAGTACACTGCACCCGTTGACTTTCCAAGTGATGACTGGTCTCATCCCAATGCCATAGCCGCAGCAGATATCTTCAGAAGTGATGATGAAGGTGACGCTGGTGATGTGGAGGATGAAGACGGAGAAGGCGCCACAGATGAGGAATCAGAGGGAATGCAGGAATTTGCTGATCGGGACTCTGAGGGCGAGATGCAACAATTTTCCGATGCAGAATTTGGGGGCAGGATACAACCATTTGCCACTGGATCCAATGCCGGGGTGGAGGGTTTTCCTAGTGGGTCTGAGGAGATGTCTGAAGTTCCCGCCTCCCGTCCCCGCGGACCCTATACCGCTGCATCCTTCAAGAACATTCCTGATGCCATGCTCGAAACTTTACACAGTAGTAGTTCGTCTGAAGCTTCTTCCAGTTCTATTCCAACATCATTTCACTCGCGTAGTTAGTTAGTTGTCTGTACCTTTTGTTGCCGTCCAATTTGCCGCCTGCCGCGGCACAACCTGTTTCACTGGTCAGGGTGGATATGATCAAGTGACTTGCCCGGGTGTGCCGCCGTTTAATAGTCACTTGATCCCCGCTCCTCGGAATATAGAGTTCGGGACCGCGGAAGGTAATTTATCTTGTTATCTTGTAATCTAGTGGCTTGTCACCTGCCGCGGCACATGGTCATTCATTTGATTGCTATCTGATCTCATTCCTACACCAATTCATGGGGAACAACAGCAACAGCAAACTTACACTGCCCATTGAGATCTTCAATGTCATTTTTGACATCATTGAAGGCGACACGTATGACACACAATGTTTGACATATGTCTGCAGACTTGCCTGTGAACTTGTGCAGCCACGGCTTTTCCGTTCAATCTCCATAGCTTTCCCTTCCTCAGGCCCCTATCCTACTCCTTGTTCATCAGGCGGATCCGCCCAGAATACCATCACATTCCTTGCTCGCAACCCACGCATCAGTTCATATATGAAACATATTCAAATCAATCTCCCGCCCTGGAACAGCGTCGCTCACCCAACTAGCGGCACTTATACCCTGCATAATTCCTTCCATGAGACAAATTTCGAGCTTTGACCTCCAATTATATTTTCATTGAATGTGACGAGACTGCCGCGGCCACTTGCAGTCAATCTCCAAGAAGCTTTCCCTCCTTAGGATTATGAATATGTCCGCATACCTGCCAGAAAAAGCGGACGTCGATCTCTCATGTGCGTGGGGTGACGCCGATGTAGAAATTCACTGTCTACTTCGAGGATGCAAGCCCACTGTTGTCATAGGATTTAACCTGGACTATGTTAGGGATGGACCAGACAATATCCTATACAACCGCTCTGGTCGAGCCAATCTGTACATGTTCTATCAGATGATACCTTTGACTTTCGGTGCAGCATCTATAAAAGTTGTAGGATGTTTGTCAATAATATTTACTGCGATATGAATGACGCTGTCTGCCGCGGCACAGGCAATAGTAATTGCCACTCTAGTGGCATGTTTGCCGGACACTCATGGACTTGCCAAAGTCGAAGCAGCTGCCCGCCATTAGGCAAGATTTGCATTGTCAACTACTTAACAACTGCCACTCTGTCTCTCAAGCAATTGCCATGACCCACATCATTATGCCGCGGCACGAGCCACTGAAGGAATTTTATCAATTATGCTGCTCTCAATTATGCCGCTCAATGCCACTCACAATGCTCTGCCGGTGCCCCATAGTGATTTCGCCAGCTGATTTTGATGCGGGCCAGGGTTCGCTCTGGCGTGTAAAGCGGGTGAGATTGGTCACGTAATTCCTGATCCTGTTGAGTCTCCCAATGTGGGCTAGATCAGAGGGTAGGTAGATAGACGACTTGAGACCTTCGTCGTCTGTCATGTCGGCAATTACCCATCCCGGGTAGTCGTTAGATGGCCGAAGTCTCCTGGCCGTTAAACTTTGGAGGTTATACGGTGATGGGGGCCAGGAAATAATGGTTGTCTCTCTCTGCACTCCGATTATGTCCCCTGGTGCTACGGCGCATGGTGTGCATCGGGTGGCAACGAAGAACCACACCGTCGGGCGGGTACTGGTCTGGATGTCGGGGATTGTTGTCATGGCAGTGATTCTGAGGGTGGGAGAGCGTGTGGGGTTTGGTAAAGAGCGTGGGAGTAGTCTCATGGTGAGGCAAAGGTGCAGAGAAAGATACTAGGGATTTTGTGGTCAGCTGGTAGTGAGTGGAGGAATTTATAGCTGTGGCAGGTGCCGGTTTTTTTTTCAAATCATGTTCGTAAGGGCTGCAGTGGTGTGGGTGTCCTCAGGGTGAACCTTCGGATAGTCTTGTGCTAGAAGCAAA
The DNA here is from genome assembly GCA_018851285.1 of Lyophyllum semitale. Taxonomy (NCBI): domain Eukaryota; kingdom Fungi; phylum Basidiomycota; class Agaricomycetes; order Agaricales; family Lyophyllaceae; genus Lyophyllum; species Lyophyllum semitale. Next base: position 543 of record JABCKH010008264.1, on the reverse strand, counting down.
AGTCTACACACGCTGCATGGTTACATAACAGAGTATTGATTTCCGGAACGCCACTGAATGCTGCTCACGAGAAACGTCGGCTGCCGTTGGCAAATGGCGCTGCCTCAAATATGCTGCCGCTGCACACAATGAGTTGCAACAAACTGCCAAAAATGCTGGTCGAAGGCCGCTGGCAGCCAAGGCAATATGTTTGTGTGAGTTGCCGCGGCAGTTTGGCAGTTGCCGCCATTGAGATTATTGGCAATGCACAAGTTGCTGCTGTGGGCAAAAGAATTGCCTAATGATGCCGCTCAATGCCGCTCACACAAAAGCAGGCACTATGGCGCTGCCTCAGAGATGTTGCCGCTGGCATGTAATGGTCTGGATTGCCGGTGGATGGCCACCAGCAGGTGACAGCGTGCCAGCGGACCCGCTAGAGGCGAGACACACGATACAATGTAGCTACCCGCTATGCCGTGGACTACGTTACATTGTAAGTGCCCGCTGCCGCTTTAGCGGGCCCGCTGGACCGTACAGATCGCTACAAAGTATGCGCCCGCCAGA
>JABCKH010008263.1:0-10543 GCA_018851285.1 Lyophyllum semitale | reverse complement strand
CGCCGGTTGTGCTTGTCGCACTTGTCAACTGGCCGTTCCTGGTTGCTGGCGAGCGGCGTGAACGCATCAAAATTCGACATCAACTCCATCAACTTGTCAGTGATTTCGACCTGGCTTGTGAGCCTGGTGACTGGTCAACTTTTCTCGCTGGTACAAGCCGGTACAACCTGCCGCCAGCAATCTGTGAATTTGCTGATGCGAACAGTACGCCATGATCATAAGTAAAAGATATCCAGGTGCCGAGCATCTGTATTGGGCATTACCCGTGTCATTTTCAATGGAATAACTCTGGAGTTCTCCATCTGCGGCGTATCAAAGTTATATAGATTCAATCGTTTCAGCTGGACGCAGTGGGCGACATGTGAGAAGGGAAAGTTGTCAAGGCCTGCCAGAGTGACTTCGGTTACAGCAGGAAAGGAAATGACGGCGAGTAAGATGGACTGATTATATGGGTGTAGAGAACTGAAGCGATCTGCGCAGATGTCGGTGCGCTGATTTATTGAGAATGTGTTGATGAATGGACGAACTAACTGAATAATGCGAGCCAAGTCGTGACGCTCACTGGAAAGCCAGCTACGAGTCATGATGTGGATGTGGCGAACATGCTTAAGCATGAACTGGTTGCGTACCAGAGCCCGGAGCACCCTATGGCATCGATGTTCGTTGGAGATGAGTAGGTATGAGAAAAGAACTTGTTCGGCTAGGATACCTGTGCTCCATGCCAAAGAAAGCGAGCAGTTTCGCAATGAGATAACGTCTCCCTGAAGCATATTAAAAATACGCCCGACCACATCGTGAGGAAGCTGAGGGATAAACGCCATGGGTATGTCTCCAGTAGGCCAGAAAAACTTGAATTGAAGTTGAGAGGGACGATATCGTTGTTGATCCATCGTTGGTGCCGTCGGCAAGTTGTATTTGGCGTAGACGGTCCAGCCAAAGCATGCTCCTGTGCCTGTGCCTTGTCAAGTTTGATTTGAGTTCAATATCCGTTTCTCCGCAAACAATGGTCCCCATAGATTCAAAGATGTGCCGGCTGGTTCACGAATGTGTGTGTTTCTAGAGGATAGTGGTCTACAATCCAGACAAAGGTCCCCGAAAGAAAGGTAGCTCCGCGTCAACTTTCATCCTTTTAGTAGAGTTTGCTAACAAACGATTCCTGTCTTTTGCATTGTTGCTTTCAGATACAATGATACACTCAATCTCTAGAAATACGGCCAGAGAATTCGTTTCCTGGCATTTCTCCCCATCAAATTCTTAGTACCTATCGCCTTGGTTCTGAGATGGACCTACCAGTGTCGATTCAAAGTATCGTTCCTCTGGTGCCGACAGATTCCCCTCACTGTCTCGTCAAGCTAAATCCAACATCTCCAGTGGACCGTGATCCCAGTGCTCTTGTTCAGTTGGACGACGGAGCGCTTTGCCACTCTGACACAGCGTCTTTGCAAGAAAGGTTTGCCTACCTCATCTCATGTTCTAATGTCCCGACTCAACTTTTCTCCAGGTTGATTGATGCAACGAACTTTGTCAAAGCCCGCCGGATTTCCCAGGGAACCCCCACTTTCTCATATTCCAAGAATTTACATCACGGTGCCACCGCTCCCGGCGTCCACCTATATAATGCTTTCGAATCTTCGTCGCTCGCTGGCCTTAGCAGCAATACTCCAGCTATTCCGTCTTCGTTTACCTTTGCGTTCCGCTTTCCTGCCACTATTGACACCGCCCCTACCGTCGATTTACGCTCTATTTCGAGCCGAGCCTCTCCGGGTTACTTCCGGTCCAAGCCATACCGAAAGTCCGTTCGTAACTCCCAGGGAACCCCAGACAGTGTCTTCATCACCGGGCCACTTCCAAACTTCGACCTAGCCGCCCATAATGCGGCTACTCGTGGTGACATTGCACGAGACTCTCTGATCGCTCCAACACCCGCCATCGCCACCACTACCTCTCCCACCCAGACCCTGCTTCTTGCCCCTCCAGCAAGCCCTGCGATATACCCGAGCCCGCTCGAGAACGAAGATCGACATTGCTTATTCGGCGTAGATGACTTCTCATCGCCTGACGCTGGTAACGAGCCCGAGGACTCTGACAGCTGCAAGTTCGTTCTCGACGTCGAGATTCCCAATCCTGATGCCACCCTCGTGATACGTGAACCTGCATCTGCCATCGATAGACCTGATCCCAACAATCAATGCCCTTTGACTGTTGTCCCAGTAACCTCCACCGATGCTAGCTCGTCGCTTCAGCCAAGCGCCGAGTGCGGCCCCAAGTCGCATTTCAAGGTTTTAGGTTTAGCCGTTGTCTCGTTGTTTTGGCTGTCCGTCATCGGCCTTCTTCTGCTGTGTCGTGGAGTCCGCAGACTTGTGGAGGCAGTTCGCTCCTTAGGTGTCGATTGAAGATCTTGTTGTAGAATTATATTACCACCCGACTTACGATACATATGCTTCACTAATCGACCGGTGACTAAAGCTTATCCTTCCAAGTTGCGAATCCTTTATGAGTAACCCAGCCATCGTTGAACAGAAACCCGCCTTCGCAGTTCATTGTTGCGCTTTTTCTATGTGGACAGCATGGGGTCGGGATCCACTTTTATTTTACTTAAATATTTTTAAGCGACGCAGAATAAACAAAGAATAAACGAGGATTTTCTGAAAGATTTTGTTCCGTGCTCCGAGTCGAGATGATTTTCGAAATAACCTCACATGTAGAATAACGAACGGGTTTTATAATATCAAGTTCAAATTCAAACGTTAGGTTTGATATCACCATCCTTAACCGCGACCCAAGACTCACGGGCGCTGATGTCCTTCCACCATCTAAAAATCATCGAGTATGGAACAGGTCGACAATGCGCGGGAGAAAAGAAAATTGCGTACCTTACAACATTGGGCCTGCTCACATCGGACATGATGTCGCTTCCAGCCTGCGCGAGCATATATCCGTATGGATAATGGAAGACATCGACGAGGGTAAAGTCCTAGAGGAAAAATTGTAAGGCGATCTCAAAATTGGATTGAACGGATCTCGCACATCGCCAGCAACATATTTTTGCTTTGAGAGGATGACCTCATACGCATCGAGCTTGGCACCAAGGTTCTTGATGAGCTCCTGGAAGACAGCTTGGTCGGGTATTCCGCCTTCATATCTGTACACGATGCGATCTCGGTCAGGCACGATAAAGTGCAGTCATAAGCAAAGGATATCCTTACGGCTTGAAGATAATCTCGTAAATAGCCTTAGATGCGAAGGGGTCGAAGTTGCTCTGCTCGACGGAGGCAGCTTGCTCGAAGAGAGCTCTCTCCTGGACGCCATCGGGGATGAGCTTGGTGCCCTGGTTGGGGTGCTTTGCTTCGAGGTAACGGCAGATCGCCCGGTTTTCGTATAGGATGAAGCCATCGTCATCCTACAATGATCGATTTCGTTTGTCAGCTATGAACGATACGGCGATCGCACGGTACTTACAATGTAGGGGAACTGGCCGAAGGGCTGGTTCGCGAGGAACCCGGGAGCTTTGTGCTCATCTTTCGCGAAGTCGATCTCGATCAGCTCGAATGGGATCTTCTTCTCGCGCAAGACGGCGGCGACGCGACGCGTGGAAGTCGAAATGCCAGATCCGTAGAGTTTCAAACCCATGTTGAAGGTAGCTGAAATCGGTGTGAAGTTGGTGTGGTGAGGAAAGGGGGAAGGAGGTTGGGTTTGGACGATTAGCATATTTATACGCCTGAATACTGAAGAAGCATCAAAGAGTTATCGATTTGGATCGGCACAGGGGCGAATATAGATCCGGGCTAAGAAGAATGTGAGATGACGTACCTTGTCTAGGTCATTCCGGCGCCTAAACAACGCTTCGACGTTGAAGGAAGAGGAATCTTGTGCTATAGGTCGTGACGCTCCATCGTCGAGGAATGTCTGAACGCAGCAACCGTGCTCATCGGGATGATTAAGGCGGTCTAGTCTTCATATCTATCACATCACGATAAGGATCAGTCCAAAGTTCAACGTTCTCCACCCTACATCGACGTTGGGTGTGATTGACGCACCATGCTAACAGAGGTTATGCGTATTCGGAACTGAGAATAAAAACGGTTTGCTTCAATGAAACGAACATTGCTGTAGTAATACAATCTTTATCGAGTCAAGGGCTATAAGCTGCTCGCGATCGTTTATAACTATCTGTCTGATTCTGAAGGCGTCAATTCTTGGCAAGGGGCAATGCAGAAAATCAAACGCACCTTGAAGGTTCCAAGCAAGAACCATACATACTCTCGATCGGATTCGTTGCATGATGTCGACCGCACATAACCTGATCAGGTTATAACCAGGTCAGGTGCGACATTGCACTGCGGTCGACCTACTTCAATAACTTTAAGCCCTTGGTGAGTATCGAATTGACAAGGATCAGGAGAAGCTAGTAGCTGGTCGACTGTGCCTTTTACATGACAGCCAGTAAGGTCTGTTGGAGGATATATCTCTGAAGTATCAACGCTGGATGGAGTGCTCATGCATGAGGGGAAGAAGAAAGTGTGAACCATGGGAAATGGCCCCACGTCAATGTCTGTCCGATCTCCGTTGTAAGCAGCCACGCGCAAGAACCTACCGACGTGTTCAGCAAGAACGAATATGGCTGCATAAGGTCGAAAGAAAGCGAACATCAGGAACAATTGGACTCTTCCTCTTGCTATTCCAAGAGGATACAGGCACACGGAAGCTATAGACTAAAAGCAACGTCAAATCGGTCGGTGATTCTCAGGCAGTGTACTCACGAAATTGTTGAAACAAAGGGACAACTCCAAGGTTGCAAAGTGGTGGTCGTTAACGCGCTGACAGTGATCCTCCTGCAAACCTAAGGAGTATATGCATATTACATAGCTTGATTAATGCGGCAGGACGCCACACTGTATCCGTGTAGCAGAAGAAATCACACGCGGGAAAAATGGGAAACATCATCGCTCCATACAGAATGAGAGCATAGGTGCAGTTGAAAATCCAATCCCAAAAGAAGCGACGCGCCCATAGATCTGCGGAAGGAGAAGAGGGCCCAGCGATGGCTCTTATTCGTTGAACATTCAAACGAGTGTCGAGGAGAGAAAGAACGCAGCATAGGAACGACAGACAAAAAGATTGCAAAAATATGAGATCTCCGAAGCGATGCCTTTGATGAAATCACGATGTTTCATACTCCGAGTCAACCTCACTGACTCGGATAAACTCCAGACTCCATATCATTTTAACGATTGTCTTCAAAATCGATTTTTGGAGGATGGAGGAGGAGGAGGAGGAGGAGGAGGAGGATGGTACCGAGACTAGATGCGGTGGAGGAGATCGTTGTTCCCGAAAACGCCGATGACATTAATGCGGACTTCGGAGCTAATTCCACGCTCTTCACCTCCTCGATATACTGGAAACCTACGATTTGATTAGTCCCTATGCGGACTGCGGCCTATTGGACTTTGAAGTGCTTTTTGGCGCAAGCGTTGGGCACCTGGTGCATTCCTGTTTCAGCAGAAGTCTGTGCTTTATTTTCGGTTTATTGGATATTTCGTGTCATTTTGTTTTTGGCAGCTCGGAGGCCATATTTTCAGTGCCTTGCAGCGTAGGTGGTTCTTACCAACACGCTGCCGTTGCGATAAGGTGACCTTCCCGTTTTTCCACCCAGTTCGAGTAGCTCAACTTCTCATAGAATACTCGTCGGCAACCCCGATACGTCGCGCGCCACCACCGACATGGACATGGGACCTTGTATGGGACTAATGTGATAGGTACGGCATCATTTATTCACCCCTGTGTTAACCTTCATCATACAACCCTTTACCCGCAACAGCTTTTCCACATCATCCGACTTCTATTACACGAACTATAGCCCCAATCAACTAACACCCTCAAATTCTCAGAGCATTAACTCGCGTGAAACTGGATTCGTCGGTGCCTTCGCTTGCGGTTGACGATATAGCTCGGCCTCCTATGGTAGACACGCTAGAACTAGCTGGACTTGGGGCATGTATAAAAGCACGATATCGAATCGAATTCGAACCCTTCCCACTTCACCGCAACTCCCCATTGTGGTATAGGCGAGCGACGCCTGCGGTGAGGTTTATTCGGGCTGGAGTCCTAGCGAGGACCTCGGCGCAATGGTTCATACTTCTTCTCTACGACTACTGTAATATTTAATTGATTTTCGCGGGTGATTTTCAGATGCTGACGACATTGGCATCGTTCTTCGATACACGGAGCCGAAGTCGCCATTCAATGTGCACGGGATCGGGCCTGTGGCTGTCATCATGTACGTTCTTTCTCGTCGTCGTCCCGAGGACTAGAGGCTCATTGAGATAGAGCTTCGTCAGGTATGTTCTTCCTCGTCGTTGCCCCGAGGACCAATAGCTCATCAAGGTATCTGATAGCGCGGGGAACTGCCAACTGGTCGTTAGCTGTGTCAATCGCTACCGACGACGCACGCTTCCAGAGTTACATTGCACATAAGAGCTAACATTTGCTTGCTGAAATGACATACCACCGCCGGTGAAGTTCAGCTCATATCGGCGTCAGATTCGGGCTAAATGCAGCCGATGTCGACGCAATCACAGGTATGTGGCTCTCCATCCATCCTAATACCCCATCATTTACCCGTTATCTCAACAGCTCCTTCCGATCTTCTGGTAATTCATGGACATCGTTGAAACGCCCCAAGCTCGTCTCACTCTACACAGACCAGAGGTGCTTCAGCGTCCTCCCATGCGCCCAGCCCCTCCCTTCCTCGCCGCCGCCGCCGTTCTGCCGATATGATCTATCACGGAACTTATTAACTTTCCATCGTTCCTCGGCCTTCCTACCCCTCGTTTGTCAAGACATCTAACTTCCGGCGGGCCAGCCATCATCAACGCCAGCCGACGTCCCAGCCGGAGCGTTTCGCCCCTCATTCGTCAGTCTTGTCCAGTGCTTCCGCGGAGGGCGGGGGTTTCTGGATCCCTCCCCTGCATCGTACGGCGGTCTGGGGACCCCTCTATCGTATTGCTCGCTTGCTTTTTCTTCGGCGGCGCTGGTCCGGTTGGTTCCGGTTGAGGAGCTCGTCATGAGGACAAGCCCATTCACAAGACAGGCTGAGAAGCCCCCCCCAAATGAGCACTGGGAGTCGGTGTAGGGTCAAATTCTAAGCCTCTCTCATCAAAGTATGATTTCTGTCATCCTCGAACGCCGTCTGTTGACATCATGCCATAGATACCCAACTTTCTTTCAAAACAACTACTTCCCTTCCTATTTATCTCGCAGTAGCATTCCTGCTATACAACTCGTCTTATGGTGCAGGACTTGTTTCTTCCTTTCCGATTGTCGATTGTCGTCGATCGATAAATATGCCGAGAAATACCGATTGCTCCTCGTTTCTGGAGGCGTTGGTTTGGTTGAACGGCTTGGTATGCGATCTTTCTCTAGCCTTAAACGCTCGTTTATACATCCCGTACCTAGTCATTTCACACGGCGTATCGCCTCCTTCCATCACACATGCTCACATTGCTCGGCAAAACAGTGAGAATCATTGCCAATCGAAGCGACGCCAGCTTCGCTGCTGATACCCGGAAAGCAAACTACGAGATCCTCGCCCTCAAAAGGTTCATCGTGGGCATGTTGAACCTGTAAGTCAATCAGGCGGACGGGCAGCGGATTTCGCCATGCCAAATCTACAATTCAGCGTCCCAAGATGCTTACCGAACGGTTGGAGATCACTTCACTAACTGACGATTGTTTCAGCCATATCTAGCATGAGACTCATCGACGGCCCCAATTCAGGGAAAGCGCGCAAGAGAAGCTGAAATCGGAGGAACTAGTGGAGTCTCTGGAGAACGGCACACCCTCAAGCACTCTGGTCAACTTGACGAGGCTTCACGCTTGCACTCGATATTTCCCTCGTTCCATAGCGTATCTCCCCGTCAACTTTTCCTGCACTTCTCTTCTCCTCGATTCTAAAATAGACTACCAGTTTTCATTAGAAGCAACACGGCTTTTGTGCCGCAAAGTTTTTCTCACTGTCTCTTAATCTCGAATTCACACCTGACGCCGACCATAAACCTGGACACAACCTTTTGATCTCTAATCCCCATCGTTTCTATGCCGACAAACCCTTTCTCCATGACGTTGGTAACGAGCGGGAGGACTCTAACAGCGGATGATTGACAATCTAAATATCTCGAAACAACATATATATTTTACAAACCAACTCGGCAGAACTAAGAGTCCTCGTTCTGAATCACAGCGCTCGTCATCTAGGCATTGGGGTGACCCCAAATCTTCTCAGCATCCAACAACGCGTCGACAGCTCCATCAACCGTCTCCTGCCAAGTGTAGTACTTCTCCATCCCAAGCACCACCTTCGCCCTCGCCGCATCGATAGTGGCAGGAGCACTGGGGAAAGGAAAAAACTCCGTATCAAGCGCCGGGAGGCGGGCCTTAAGCTCCGGGCGCGTCTGATGGAGGTACTCAACCGCATTCTTCCAAAGCAAGAAGCCGCCAGAAACGAGGAGGCGCTTGTCCTCAACGTTAGCGCTCTTGGGCGCAGCTAAGGCCGCGACGTGGGCCTGGGCGACGTCACGAACGTCGCAAAACAGGGGCGGGAGGAGAGGCGGGACGGAGCCTTTGAGCAGGGTGTGGATGTGCTGGCTAGAGCTCAGGGCGCTCTCCTTCGGGGAAGGGAAGCCGGGCACGAATGGTCCGAAGATAAAGGGCGGGAGAACTGGAGATATATAATGAGTTTGTATCGAACTTTAAGTGGGTGGTGCGCTGCATACTGATGGAAAGATCCAAGGCAGGCTCATTTTCCGCGAATTTCCAGGCTGCGCGTTCCGCCAGGGTTTTAGCAGCGAGGTAAGCCCACATTGGATCGTGGGTTCCGGTGAGGAACTCGTCTTCGGTGACCTTCCCCCAATCTGAAATGCGAGGACCGATCAGTAACCCCCAACATAAATGGGATGTCTCTCCCGACCTTTCTCAGTGCCGACGTGACCATCGAAGGCTTGTTTGAGAGTCGCTAGGAGGCATTCGAGTTAGATATGGAACGATATTATATAATTTGAACATACGATCGATAGTCGCAGCCCAACTCCCCGTAATAACAACCTTGCTGACGCCGTTCTTGACAGCCTGGCGAAGGACATTAAGATATCCTTCAACAGCAATCTTCTCGAGCGTAAATAAAAGTCTAGAATCACCGCGGTAATGACTCACGTTCAAGTTTTCCTTGGGTCCCGGACCACCGAAGGGCAAGGGGGCTGCAGCGTGAATTACAGCATCAACTCCTGAGGGTAATCCAACGTCAAGTGTCTATCAAACTACTGAAAGCCTGCAAATTTACCTTTCAGGGAATCGGTAAGGTCCCCAGCGCCGATGTCGTCGACTGGGACAACCTCGAGAGAAGGAAACTTCTCACCGACGGCTTGCTTGAAGCTGTCAATTTTGCCGCTGCGGATGGTACTGATGAAAGAACGATGAGTATCGAAGAATCAAATGAGCTAGAGAGACCCACCCGCGAACTTTATAACCAGCTTTGATGAGTTGCAAGACGATATTCGATCCTACAAATCCGTTTACGCCAGTTACCTAGGAAAATAATAATCAGGCAATAAGAGCCACGATATCGGTGATGACGTACCAAAACAAGAGTCATTGTTAGAAAATAGAGCTGTGAGATGAGAGTGTCAATGGAAAAGAATATGGACGAGATGATGACTCTAGATTCGCATTCCTATTTTAAATGGCTTGAGCACACCCGTGCACAGCGGCGCAGTTGTGTCAGCAGACATGAGCTTCTCTGACGGTCTGGAGGTCCTCGTTATGCACAGCATGCACAGTCCACAATTGAGAACGACGTAGAGCTTAGCCGCAGCGAAGACAAAATAGGCCCGGGAGACTTAAGCAAAAAAGGTCAGTTATCTGCTTTAAAGGAAGCACGAGTTGGGTAAGAGCTTGCACTGGAGGATCGTTCACTATTGGGATTTAATTGGAAGTTGGGGGTTCGAGGCTAGGGCCTCCGTTAGATACAGATATCCTAAGCCCACGCAGGTTGATTGGCATGAAATGCCAGAGTATCACAAGGACCAGCTTTGCGAAACTAGGGCTTCCATGTCTAACATAAACAAATATCGCGTCCACAGCTCCCATTCCGAGCCTTCTTCTAGGCGCTTAACTATCATTACTCATACTTATATTAAGTACTCGTCCTTGTGGGTTCGCTATGCCCTCAAGCAGAACCTCTCAGTTCTCTGTCACCGATCTGAACTTGATATATATAAGGTGTGCTGAACATCTGCCAGACCTTTATCTCCTTGCAATGTTGACTAGCCCAAGACTAGCCTGCCATCTTTAGGTTCAACAATAGCTTAGCTGCGGCGGAGTTCAATCAATTGCATTTGCGAGATGTATACCAGCCAATGTTACGGTAAAGTGCAGATAGGTATTTCGTTCAATCTCAAAACCTCTATCTATCGTAGGCTCGTGACCAGCCTGTTGAGGTGAATCTCAACAGGCTGGTCAATCTCGAAGGTTTGCAACAGGGCGTCAGCGG
>JABCKH010008262.1:0-10550 GCA_018851285.1 Lyophyllum semitale | reverse complement strand
TCTCGAGTACTACCGACCTGGAGCGCCGAACTACACACCGGTCGTCCAGACAGTGCAATTGCAGCCGACGGGCAATAAAACAGATTCCTACACATTGTTCCAAGCCAACATCAGCCCAGCGATCTCTGTTATTCATGTCAACTCTGTGATTGGAGGTAAAACATACAGGGAATATGTGCCCGCCCAGGAATTCAAAGCTACCTAATATTACCAGTGTCGTTAATGCTTGTGCTTAGCATTTACGCCTCTCACTTTTGGACTTTACATTTGCGGTCGTTACTTGTGGACTTTATCTTACTATTTCTTGTCAATGGTTAGGATCTAGCGAATACATAATTTTGTATCCGATGTGGTAGTAATACTAATATGAATTGCGCCACCGTTCTTCCCGGCAAGGTCCAACGAGCCACCAGAGTCCACTCCCTTGCCATGGCTTGCCGTACCAGTTCGCGGTGTAATCCCATGTCATCTTATCTCTTCCTCTTTACATTAGTCCAACAGCCATTCCCACATCAGCCGTACTTAAGGATATCTCGAACAGTGAACTTCACCTCACCGTCCGGAACCTTCAGTATCCTACACAACCAACACAGGGGGTTCTTTGGCTGCAAGACTACGTAATTGCCGCGAGTGGTGGTACCGCACGCGCCGGTTGATAGTGCAATTCCAGCTTCTGCTGTGCTCGCCACGCAAGTACTTACATAGCATGCGTCCTTTAATTTATGATAAACAGATTTTGTGTCCACCGATTGCTTATAGATCTGTTACGATATCTCCCATTTTGGAGGCCTCCAAGTCTGGTGATGTATAAATCGTTCTTATATTCAGACACAAAGTGAAAAGCTGTGTTGATTATGCGTCCACGGCGTCCAAATTGGGATATGACAGTTCTGCCACATCAGACACGTCAATCCGCAATTTCTCCCCAAGTTTCCTCACCCTTTCTATAACTCACTTCCTTCTTAATCGCTGGACACGAATTCTTCTGGCGTGAAAACCCAGGAACTCATATGTCAGGCCATGTCAGAGCACGAAGACCGGCATCTCCACCACCAGGGGTTGCTCATGCCGCACCGGTAGCTGCTCAGCGATTTCCCCACCCACGGGACGACCATCTGGATGCGGACGCACGGAGGGCAGCGGCGTCGAAAGGCTTTGCTCTGGGGCGGGGAAAGTACCACCCACCGGGTGGTCTAAACTTGACGGGAGGAGAGTGGAAACTGTTATTCTTCGTCGTCCTCGTGGCAGCGGGGGTGCGGCTATTCCGATTGTCGAAACCCAACAGCGTTGTGTACGTTCAGTAAGGTTGTATCGTGTGCTCAGCTCATGAAAGCACAGGTTCGACGAGGTGCACTTTGGCAAATTCGCTTCAAAATACATCAAGACGCAGTATTTCGTCGACGTGCATCCGCCGTTGGCCAAATTGTTGATAACGCTGGCAGGGTTTGTGTTTGGGTATGATGGGCAGTTTGATTTTAAAGATATTGGAAAGTGAGCGGTACCCCTTTTCACCTGAAATCTTGTCCTAACAATGGCAGAATCTACGAACATGTACCATATGTAGCGATGCGGATGTTGCCTGCGACGCTGGGCGTTGCCACCGTGCCGCTCGCCTACCTCACTCTACGGGCCCTCGATTGCCGCGCCACCACCTCTCTTTTAGCTTCCCTCTTCATCACCTTCGAAAACGGCCTGGTCACCCAGTCACGGCACATCCTTCTCGACTCGCCGCTCATCTTCTTCACCGCCCTCACCACCTTCCTCTGGTGCGGTTTCTGGAATGAGGACAAGCATGCACCCTTCACGGCATCGTGGTGGACCTGGCTCTCGCTGACCGGGCTCTCGCTCGGCGCCGTCGTCAGTTGCAAATGGGTCGGCCTCTTTACCATCGCGACTGTCGGCGTAAGCACCCTGTACCAACTATGGAACCTCCTCGGCGACTTGCGTGTGTCTCCACGACTCTTCGTGCGCCACTTCGTCGCGCGTGCCATATGTCTCATCGTCATCCCGATCATGTTTTATATGGCCATGTTCCAGCTTCACTTCCTCATCCTCGAGAATTCGGGCGACGGCGACGGCTTCATGAGCTCCGAGTTCCAGCACACGCTCGGCGGTCGTGGCATGGCGGACACCTTTGCGGACGTCGGCGTCGGCTCACAAGTGACAATCCGTCATGTGAACACCCAGGGCGGGTACCTCCACTCGCATGTACAGACATACCCGGGCGGAAGCAAACGTTTGTGATTACTCCCCTATCTCTCGGCTCTTGCTAACTTTGAGCAGAACAACAGATCACGCTCTACCCGCATCGTGACGCCAACAATGACTGGCGGATCTTTAACGCGAGCGACGACACCGGCGACTTTGACTGGACATCAGACCCGCTCTCGTACATCACACCCAACACACGTATTAAGCTGCAGCACATTGGCACGGAGAAGCACCTGCATTCGCACGACATCCGCCCGCCCGTGTCTGATGTCGACTTCCAGAATGAAGTCTCCGGGTACGGAATGCCCGGCTACGCAGGCGACGCCAATGATGATTGGTTCGTCGAAATTGAGCGCGGCGACCGACGGGACAAAGAGTCCACCAAGCGCCTCCGCACTCTCAGGACTGTGTTCAGGCTGAGGCATGCGCTCACCGGATGCTACCTCTTCTCACACAAGGTCAAGCTCCCTGATTGGGCGTACGAACAGCAGGAGGTGACGTGCAATAAGAATGCGGTCCGCGCCAATTCGTTGTGGTTCATTGAGACTGCGATGCACACAAATCGTATGTCAATCTGGTTCATCTTATGGTACACTGTGTTTATGCGTTTATGTGTTCATAGTTCCGAAGGACGCGCCAAAGGTCAATTACAAACTTCCGGGGTTCTTTGCGAAGTTCTTTGAGCTGCAGCAAGTCATGTGGACGACGAACGCTGGCCTGACTGACCGTCATACGTACGATTCGCGCCCGGCTTCTTGGCCCCGTCTGCGCCGTGGTATTGTGGGTTACTTTCCGAATGTGTCTAATCTGTTGGCCCTGACATTGTATCCCGCAGAACTTCTGGGTCAAGGACCATCGCCAGATCTACCTCATCGGCAACCCACTCGTATGGTGGCTTAGTACTTTTGCTGTTGCTGCTTACGCTGCCGTGCGTGGCTTCCTCGTGCTCCGTGCCCAACGCGGCTACCGCGATTTTGACAACAGTAAGTCCACTCTCTGCACATGCACATCAACCGCTCATCTCGAAAATGCTTACAGCGAAAGTGGTCAAATACGACTCCCTCTGTGGATTCCTCTTCGTAGGCTGGGGGCTGCACTACTTCCCATTCTTCCTCATGAGCCGCCAGCTCTTCTTGCACCACTACTTCCCCGCACTCTACTTTGCAGTGCTGCTCTCCTGCGCCGGCTTCGACCTCGTCACGTCGACGCTGCGCCCCCGGGTGCGCCTGCAGATCGCCGCCGTGTTTGCGATTTTTGCGGTATGGCATTTCGCACACTTCAGCCCGCTGGCGTACGGCAGCCCTTGGACGAAGACCAAGTGTCTGAGCTCGAAGTGGGTCAAAACATGGGACTTTTCTTGGTGGGTGTTCATTCCATTAGTTCTGTGCGCATCGACACTGACCCTCGTTTGATAGCAACGACTTCCTCGATGATGTAAGTCTCTTTTCGTCTTCTAAAAAATAGGTCTGATCTCTTCCGCAGTACGCCCAGTATAACAATCTCGGCTTCACTCCTCAACAGTCGCAGATCCCTGTGGCCCATACCACAGTGGGCGGCGACGCGGACGGGCGGCCTGCGCTGGTCATTCCGCACGGCAACGATAAGGACGTGGTCGATGCGAACGGCCACCTCGCGCAGAACAAGGTCGATCCTGCTCTGGACGGAGGGGACAGCGAGACAACGGGCGTGGTCGCGGCGGGGGTTCCGGAGCCTGGCCGGAATGTGTTCGATGGAAATGCAGGCGGGGAGGTGAAGAGCAAGAGCGAGAAGGAGCAGCCGGCGGCCATCCTGCCGACGACGGCGGAGAAGGAGGTCAGTACGGTTGCGGGCGGGGGAGGGGTGGCAGGGCCTGTCGTTGGTGGGACCAAGGCGGAGACGAAGAAGGAAGAGGAGAAGAAGGAACCAGTCAAGGAGAAGGATACGGTGGAGGAGAAGAAGCAACAGAAGGCAAAGGATGAGGGTGTAAAGACGACGGAGGTGCAGACACAGACAACAGACTCTGCCACGGAGCCCAATACACCCACAACCACACAAACAGAACCGCAGACCCAAACCCAGGAAAAGAAGCCTGTAGCTGCTGGGCCACTTGGTCAGGCGGAGCAGGAGGCGAAGATTGCTGCAGAGGAACTGTTCCCTGGCGAGGCGCGGAGATGATGATGCCTCGAATGACAAAAAGAATTATCATCTGGACACTTCGATATCGATTCTGTAGTAGAGATTGTACATGCCACTCTTTATTAGGGTTCTATTTAATACGCACCACAGCTATCTAATGTGCTCGGCTCGATGTCGAGAAATTTCGGTATACTAAAGATTGTAGTCTAAGTCGGTCTTGAATATTTGAATGCGTAAGCCCTGCTTGGCAACTACAGCAGTTCTGAAAGTGGAAACGCGGTTAAAAGGGTCATCGTCGTAAGCTCAGTTGTGCTCTGCTCTTCGCCGCCTCACCGCCTGATCGAAATGCAGCCGTCTCTGGTGTATCCATGGACTTAAATATTGGAATGACAGTGCCCCACTGGCATCGATTTCTACGTACAGGCATCCACAAGGATAAATCGATACATTAACTCCCAGATGAGTCGTCGTAGGATAGCACTGAGAGCCCATTTCCAAGGAGAACAAATCGCTTGCAGTGGCGAGCATGCGCATAGTATGGACTGCCTTTGCGTAAGTCATTCCGATCACTCGAGGTGGGTGGATCTCGGGCTTCAAGGTATTCTTTGGAAGACAGCAAATATGTCTTGCAATAAAGGTACATCCTACAAGGATTAAAATGCACCACCACCAATCGCGCCACTATTGTTGATATTGTTGATATTCAGATTGTTGATATTCAGATTGTTCATATGCATATTGTGCATATTGTGGCTCTGCTGTTCAATAATAGAATTACGGTCAGTCTGTGAAGCAGGTGAAACGGCTATGGTATGCACAAACCTTCTGCTCTTGCTTCTGCTGCTGCCGCTTGATCTCCGAGTAAATCATAACCAGAATGAGGAACACCCCGTCTTCAGAGTCGGGAGATATACCCGGGTAGAAAGCGATAAATGCCGGTTCGTCGGGGCTAAAGAAGTGCGTCTTGCGAGGACAGAGTTTTGCGCTGGTCCTGGTCGGATGCAATGTCGGCGATGTCACCTATGAAGTATCTGACGATTCAGCCACTCGTAACACAGACACTGAACCGGATCGAATTCTTACCAGCCACTGGTCGTCAAGATACTTGACGGTATACGATGGCCCACTGACAGACCAGCACCATTCTCGAGTGCTTATAAAATAACGGGCCGTAAGTGCCCAGGTACCCACCACTTGAATGTAAATAAGGATTTTTGCTCGCCTGCTGAAGATCCCTCCTGACTTCTGCTTCAAGTTCGCCCATTGTCGCTTCACGCCTCCTATTTCGAATGCGCTCTCCTTCCAATGGATCGCAGCCGAAATTCCACTTTGGCTGGAGGGTACCAATAACGTGGTCTTGTTGCCTAAGAACCCCGATGTTGTGCTGGTCGTGTAGGATACCGAACTTGAGGGTTCGGCAGGTTGAAGTTTGCTATTCAAAATATCCCAACGGATGAAAGTGAATCGGAACATGGCAGCTAGTCAGGATAATGTGGGTGGGTGGGTAGGGGGTTGCCTACGAGGCAATACCTCTGCCAGTGGATTATAAACGTTGCAGAACAGAGGAGAAACCCTGAAGCAAGGAGTCAGAGGGCAGTGCATGAATGATATCAAAGTGCGCAGAACTGATGGCTTGTCAGATATTTGCGTTAGCCGTGTATCTGTGGACGTACCTTACATTGATGCTGTGTAGGTATACGGACCCGCATGTTCCTTGTCGGGACCGCCGCCCGTGGGTAATATCACACTATCACTATCTCTGTGTATTGATCGTCCGTTGATTTCTATCCATACGCATAATTCGATACATTAAATAACTTTAGACGGGCCGTCATAGGATGGCACTGAACAAGCACCCAAGACCTCATCACACCTCCAGGTGGTCTTTGAAAAGAGAGACCAAAATACATATGTCTTGCAATACTACATAAATCACCGATCGCGCACTCGGTTACCCTCCCCCCCCTCCCATCATTATACCTGGATTTCCGCCCCCTCGCCTTCGCCGTCGCTGAGATTTATTGTCAGTCTGCCGAGCGGGGGAAACGGCCATAGTATGGACGAACCTTCTGCTCCTGCCGCTTCACCTCCGAGTAGATCATAACAAGGATGAGGAAAACCCCGTCTTCAGAGTCGGGAGATACACCAGAGGAGAAAACGATAAATCCCGGTTCGTCGGCACTGAAGATGTGTGTCTTGAGAGGGGAGAATGTTGCACTGGTCTGAGTCGGATGTAATGACGATGTCACCTGATAGATATCTGGGAATTCAGCCACTTATGCCATAGACACCGAATTCTTACCAGCCACTGGGGGTCACGATACTTGACGGTATACCATGGACTGGCAGACCAGCGCCATTCTCGAGTTCTTGGAAAAAAATGAGCCGTAAGTAATATCAGCCTCAAGTACCCGCCACTGCAAGATAAGTAAAGCATTCTACTCACCTGCTGAAGAATCCTCTCGAGTTTTGCTTTAGGTTTTCCCACCGGCGCTTCACGCCTCTGATTTCAAACGCACTGTCTCTCCAATGGATCGCTGCTGGAATTCCACTGTTGCTCGAGGGTACCAATGACGTAGACTTCTTGCCAAGGAACCCTGACGATGTGCTGATTGTGTAGGATGAGTGTTCGGCAAAGTCAAGTTTGCTGTTCAGGATATCACGATAGGTGAATGTGCATCGGGACATGGCAGCTAGTCAGGGAAATCAACAGAGATGTGGGTGGGGGGTTGCACACGAGAGCATACTTCTGGATTATAAATGTTACAGAGCAGAAGAAGGCGGAAGATCGGAAGTAGAAAGCCTGGCGCACCTGGAACTGATGGCGTATTCAAAGTCTGTCTGGTCTGCCAAGGCTGTGCTCGTTTGTTAACCTGCGAGCATAGCGGAAACCTCCTCTAGGTAGAAGCATTGAACCATGGTGACCTGGTCACCAGACGTTCAAATTACTTACATAAACATAAATATCGGATATCGCGCGCTTACACAAGTGCGGGATCGTCCATACCGTTGAGCTAGCTGGGCAAGGAGACGGGCAGCAAGGCCCGGTGGTGCGTTGGGAACTGAGTATGCATGTATTTGAGATTCAGTAAGTTAAAGTCCAAAATTAAGTGGCGTGGCAAAACCCAAGTAATTAAATAAACACCAAAAGTTAGAGGGCCCTAAAATCATTCGCGGCCACATATTGCCTGTATGTTTTCCCTCCTATTACAGCATTAACATGAATGGTAGTGGCGCTTGAGCTGATGCTGGCCCCAAAGAACGTGTACGCGTCTGTGGGAGCATTGGCCGTGGGCTGCAAAGCCACTGTCTGGACGATCGGTACGAAGTTCGACGCTCCAGGTTGGTAAGACTCGATGGATACCTTCGGTGGGTTCGATCCGGCGAGGTCACTAGTGCGAACCTGGGAAAAAGCCGAGAGACATCAAGGTATGAGCAGCAGCATCAAACGACAACTTACACCAACCACTAGGGGGATAGTGGGGTTGTGAGATAAGACAGTGCGTGAAGGATCGAAAAGCACTGTATCCTGGTCAATCACATATCCAGATCCGCCATTGTTCAACACCTGCGGGGCCGAGCTATCATTCTCGTTGACAATAAACCAAAACTTCGAGACCGAGGTATTGAGAGGGATCTGGGCCTTGAATTGGTAGTTGGCGAAATTCTCGATCCCTTTTAGCGCGCCGAAAAAGCTCGTGCCAGAAGAAGAAAGCGACGTAGAATTGACCAAGCATCCGTTTTGGGGACAGATCGTTCCGGGGCCGTTGCGCTCCTGCCAAACCATGGTCACAATACGGCTGGGGTTGGCAGAAAGGCGCTGGATGATTGATGAGGTCAGCCATACCATAAAAACAAGGGAACAATGCATCCTTACTCGTAAATTGGCTCGCAGGACATAACTGCCGTTTTGAGGCGATAGCGAGACACCTCCAACCTTATTCTCAATGGGGTCGACTGGTTCTGTGAGAGTGACCTCTTTAGGAACAGTATTGATCATCCGCTCCAGCAAACTCCCGCATGTTGATCTGAAGGTATCAGAGGATGTGATGCTAAGATCTGAGGGTAAGCGCCAACCCGAGATTCGATTGAAAATTTTAGCTGTACCTCTGCATGGTCACGTTTCCATCGCTCGAGAATATTCTCAAGTCCGATCTTGTCGTAACGTTAGCCGTTTGGACGAGTGGATTAGTGGTTGTACCGTCGAGGTACTCCGTCACGCTGAACGAGGGTGATTCAGAACATGAGACAACCTATGGAGATATTAGACTTACACGGAGTTGTCAAAGACTCGTTGAGTTCGATCAAAGTCACTGAACCCGTTGGGGGCATTCACATCCACGATTTGCGGAAAGTCGACTTGTCGAACGCCACCCAGGGTGTGACCGCACGCGACGAGCGCGATCATCTCCGACTGTGTAAACCCTTGGCGCTTGAACGAGGCGATATGAGACTGGAGGGACTCCTGTGGTTCTGGCACTGTCTCGGGTCCGGCGATCTTTGCGTCAATTCGTCCAGCACGATAGGGTATGACGGGCCCTCCACAGGATGCGACTCCAAATACGGTGCCCATAGCGATGAGATCAGCGACTGTCATGGTTGATTAGTAGTTGATATCACAGCAAACCACGAGAGCTTACATCCGATATATGGATTTGTGGAAGGATTGAAGTCAAAGAGTGAATCACGCATGCCTGGTCCGACATTCTCGTATACACATGAGATTGGCCTTTGCTACGTTGCGAAAATCAACGCACCTGTGGTCGGTCCAGCTCATATAAGATGGAAGCATCGAGACCTCCAGACCCGTCACTCACGTCGTGAGTGGCCACATCATGATAAGCCTATAAGGTGAAAGGGTCGACCTCGACAACATGTAATTCATAAAGACACTCACGATTCTAACCCATTGCGCCGCGACGGTTGTGTTTTTCCTTTGGTTGCAGTTTCCAGTCAAGACTGAAAGAATGTTGCTGCCTCCATAAAGCAATTCATCGACGAAGTCGAGCTGCGGATTTGGCCACTTGAAGATCGCAGAGCCGTTGGCAGTATGGCCACATAGGCCGTGGATGAGCACCAGCGTGAATACAGCGAGTTGGGAGAACAGGCGCATGATGAAGGGGCACAAGTCCTGTTTGAAAGAGCAGGGGCTCTTACTTATGCGTTTCGTAGAAATTTCAGTTATGTACCAGCCACTGTCCATTCCTCCCACGTAGGGGATCAGGGTAAGTAAATACGTACATGTAACCTCCAAGGCAATCAACCAAGTACACCTGGAATGATAATGGTTCAGACTCGAACCGAGCCTTTCTGCACAGCTGTGGCTTCCTGAGAACGCGGGTTTTCAAGGCATGAAACCTACACGAGTATGCTGAACATCCTCGGAGTCTGGTTCAACGTTAGTTGCCAGTGTTCAAAGTTCAAACCAAGTTCAAACCACTCCCTAGCTGGGAGCCCCTGACCGACGACGACCCTTGATGACAATTCGGAAACACGTATCGGCAATGTATCAGAGTCGTCGGGCAATTTTGGCAAAATTTGACGAGAATCCACTTGAAGTCTCTAAGAAAACGATAATAAAACCGCAAGCCTAGAGTGTTCGTTCATGTTCTGTGAAAGATTGTAAGATTATCATCTCAAGCGAGGACGGATCAGCGTCTGCCCCAGGCCCGTCCGAGGTCTGGACAACGGCAGAGAGTATCGCCCGTCCCAACAAACGTAACAAGATCGAAAGGAAAAACCTCATGCCCACCACTGTGCAGAGGAGGGGGAAGGTCATGCAGTCTGGGTGCCCCTCGAAGGCCCTAAGAGCAGCTGGTGATGGAAAAAAGACTCGGAAAGATGGACAGCACAGATGCTGACGTAAACCCACCTACAGGAACCGCTATCGTCACCAACATGGCGACAAAGTCCGTCACTTCCCTGGCGGGAAGTAATACCGCTCCGAGACCATGAGAATATTCATGCAAATTGTGACGACGGATAGATAAGCGTCAGCAATAACTTGCCAGAGCACGGACAGGCCTGACACAAGCATCCCTGCGGACAAGAGATTGTAGCTTGAGTCGCGGCAACGGTCGCTGAGGCGTAGGGTAGGATAGAGCAGGAGGAAAAACAATGTGGCGGTACGGGTGCATCAGGGAAACGGGTGGTCCTAGATATGCCTAGATGACGTGATCATGACTAAGCTTCTGATTTGTGGTATCTAATCACACATCGAGCTG
>JABCKH010008261.1:0-10564 GCA_018851285.1 Lyophyllum semitale | reverse complement strand
CGGGCGGGGGGGGGGGTCCCCCGGGCCACCCGCTGCGTTTCCGGCGCCCCCGCCCCCCGCCCGACGGCGGGGGCACCCAGGCCCCCTTGCCCGCTTTCCCCCCGCCGTCGTACCGCGCCCGCCCCCCCCCCCCCCCCCGTCTCTTAGTCGCCGTGCGTACGAATATGAATACAATTATTTTATTATTATTATTATTATTATCATTCTCCCTGCCCCGCCGATTAAACTCTCCAAATGGCAGCCTTGAGGCAGCTTACAGCATACACGCCAAGTCCATCTGCGGGTCGATACCGTCGTGTCCCGCTCACCGCTGTGTCTCCGTTTATTACAGCTCAGCGTCGCGAGGAGGACGATGGATGTACTGATGTGTATGGTGTGCATACGAATACATGTACTATTATGCTCTCCTCTCCCAATCCCGGCTCCGAGTTTTGACATGGGGGCTACCCGCTCGCCTGGGTGACGGGCGTGCAACTACAGCCCGTTGGATTGAACCAACGGACGATAGCTTTGGAGGACGAGAGGTATAAATATACACGAAGCGTAGAGCGCAGATATCGAGGCTCCAGCGAGTCGAAGAGCACAACGCGAGCTCCGGCCGCCGTGAAAATCACCGAGTTAGCATGGGCTGTTAATTGGTAGAGTACCCCCTCCTCCCCACCGTCAGAATAAATATTAATGGTGTGCCCAACGTGAGTTGAAGAAGTACTATTAAAGTATGTAGCCGCTCCTGAGTCGTTGCCACTCCTAAATTCTAATCGAGATACAGACGGAACAGAGATGGTAAGTAGAGTGGTGGTTCGATGAATTACGGATACGCAGGCTGAATATTTTACAAAACGCGGGAAGCACAGAGATAAACCTTAAGTTCTCGCATTCGCAACGATGATCATGATTTGAACCAGAAATACATGTAGGTGAGATGGAATACGATAGCATGATGCCCAACACATGCACTGGGGCACCCCTCCTCCGGTGCGTACGGAGCCCGCTGAATCCCTAACGTGCAGGGTTTCACGGACGTGCGCACCTCGACCGCACCTTCTGCATAAAGGGATGGCAGGGGCGCCGCCACATTGGAGATGGGCGCGGTTTTGTTCACCGGTTCGAGCCTGAGAAACAGCCATTAAAGCCTGGAGGCGAAGGCAATATCAATTAGTGAACGAAGATCGAACAAACGATGCACAAACCACGGGACAATGTTGAAAAAAAGCGGTACGGTGCCGTGTCTTGTGTTCGGATGAGGAATCTTGAAGGATGTTCCGCGATCACAAAGTGAATGGGGGTACAAAGGGCTGACTGCACCCGGAGTTCACGTTGGTGGATAAGACAGCCATGTGTACGCGCCGCTACTCGCCCGCTGAGGGTCCATGGAATATGAATCAGGCTCTTGAGGCATAGAGCCGAATGAACTGCCCCGATAAAAATAGGCAGTGAAAGGCCGACAGTCCCTTCGCACGTCGAGACTGGGAGGAGTGATTGGTTATTTCGCTATATGCACTTATGGAGTCATCCGCGATGGGTAGCGCTCCAATTCGAAATTGCCTACAGCTCTCGGGGCAATAGCGAGAGCTGTCCGTGTGCATCGATCCATCAACGGAGAGCCGTAGGTGTTCGGAACAAACCCGTATAAGCTAGGCGCGACCCGGATGACGGTGCAGCGGATATGTGGTATGTAGGTATCTCGCCATCTCGTGGCTCGTGCTGGGCATCACGACGCAGGTACGCCGGGATTGGCAGGGTTGTGAGTATCCGGGTTCATCATGATCATGACGGAACCTTGTCTGACATTCAGGATCTGGAGCACCGGCGGCGATGGGAGAGAGATACGCGAGTTGCTGGCCTTGAGGATTGTCGAAGAAGTTTGCCTTATGAGGCTGGATTAGCAGGAAAATTGCGCTGGGTGGGTAATCTTTTGTATGGGTGACTCCGAGTCGGATTTTTATGGCAAGGAACCTGTCACCTGTACGCGATGAAAGGTGGTCCATGACTGAAGCTGGGTGCTTTTGGGGCTGAGAACGTAGATAAGTACCACACCTCTCATAGGTGGAGTTCAAGAGTCAGTGAACGTGCGTAGGTATGCCGTCGCGCGCACGTCATTGGCCAGGTAACGCGCAGCCGAAGAGGAATAAACTGATTCGATTGAGGGCGAGAGGCAAGGATTGGGCAAAGAACCCGAAGCCAAAGTTAATTTCGTTCTGTCTGTATGTCATGAGGCTGCTTCAACGGGAGAGATTAAGGAAGGGGGAGCTGCTGCTGGCTTGAAGGCCTGAGCGGACTTGAAAACTTGAAATGTCAACTCGTTGAAAAAGAAAAAGTCATATATACATATGAAGACATAAAAGGCCGCAAGCCCAACGCATCGGTTCCTCGAAGAGATATGATCGTCGTCGCTCAATGAGGACTAGAAGGTCGCCGAAAGTCTGTAAGACTCAAGGTAAGACTTGTGAATGTTCGGAAGAGGATCTCACCAAATTCACAAAGTCCAGGCCCCGGGAAGCTCCCCTAGGGGTCTGTCCGGAAAATTGCCCAAAAATCGGCCTAAAATACGCAATGTCAAGGCCCTCAAATACGCAATATCTGACAGGGTTTTCCACGTGGAACGTCACGTGCAAACCCAAAACGCGTCCAAAAATGGACGGAAAGTTACGCGACCGCGCCGAATGCAGTGTACCCGCAACGACAGACCACCACCCAGCCACCTTACCCCCCGCGAACACGTATTTTAAATTCCTCCCTGCCATGGAACGTGTAGCGAAAATTTTTGTCCTCAGGGCCCTCAAATATATGTTGCTGACAGAGGTTGAGCCCCAGTGAAAATCGGCTCGGGGTATTTCGGGGTATTCCCAAGGAGATATGGTATATGGTTCACTTTTCGTGTCACTTCGAGTAAATCTAGAATATGTGGCTGAAATTTTCGTGGTAGATCGGGTATCAGCTAGTTATATTCATAAAAATGAAACATTTTAAGATTTTATTAGGTCCGGTTTTGACTGGGGTTGAGCTTTGCTGGGCCTCAAATACGCTATTATCCGACAGAAAATTGGCAATTTTGGGCCCCTCAAATACGCAATTTTTCCGACAGACCCCTAGGGGAGCTTCCCGGGGCCTCAAAGTCCGCGAATGTGTTTGAGTACGGGAGCTTACGGGAGACGTCGCTTCTGATTTCGACATGGTGTGGCGACTCCACGGAATTACGGAATATTGACGGGGGGCTTTGTGGGAACGAGGCGAGGTTCGGACGCAGCGACTATGGTGGTGAGCTAGTGGTGAGCCATGAGCGGGAAAAAGGTGAGTCAAGCAGTCACCCACGCACATAACCACATCACCGTGGAAGACTATTCCTAGCTATTCCTCTGTCCCTGCCCACGATCGTTTCGAGTACTTTACGGAATCGAAACCAATAGCGACAGGGTCACCTGGACGGAATTCGACTCCACCTTAGCCTGAGGCTTCAAGCTTCAAGTTTCCGAGCCAAGTTTGCCTGGGCGCATAATTCCAGTTTCCGTGCAAACTCCATGACCCAACTCTCGATACGATCTTGGGTTCTAGCTCAGTATTATGGCCCTTCAAGCTCAACGACGACGGCAACGGAGGCTTCATACGCACCCAAGACGTATCATGCATGACCCTGTGTGTGTGTTATCCTTTTCATGTTCCATTCTGCTGTTCTGATGGTGAGATTCAGTCACGCTAGAACTTCCAGAGAACGTACGTCATTTGGTCCTGATGTCGGTCGCACTTTGAAGCCAAATCCTACGGCGAGTACAGGTATTTCGAGGAGACATGATCCATGGGGTCTCGACGAGCAGGCTGGAAACTCGTTAATCTCGGATTCGGAAACCTGTATGCGCCCCACAGTCTATTTCACGACATCATGCCTCGAGTTTGGAGATCTGTTGCGTTTAGGTGAGAATAACTCGGCGTTTACCTTGAACCTGGGGTTGTACTGATTCCTTCATGCGACAATGAAGAATGACTATGACCCATGGACGAAGCTTGGCAGACCATTTTACACGCCCTTTCCGATACGGACGTGCCGTCTCACCACCCACTTCACCTTGGAGACTGGCTATTTCACCCCGCCATGACAGGTGACTAGACCCCTCGACTCCGCGAGAGCCCGAGTCGTGAGACAACTTGATCGAGCACTACTTGAGTCTGCTTCTAGATGAGCTTCGATCAGGATTCAGCGGTGGCTTGACCCCTGTGGAGCACATGGGAGATGAGCGATGCGAGGATACAGGTGAGATATGATAATCGATCGAGCTGGAGCATAGACTGACTAGGCAACAGCCTGAGATATGATCATCGATCGAAGCCGTCCACAGGTCGTTTATCACTGCATCGCATGCCGTCAGCCCCAGCCTTTGAACTGGTCTTGCGCGGGGAAAGCCGTCCAGAAGGACGATATTATTAGCTCATCTAGATTCAGCCGCAGCAAGGTGGCAATTCGTCAGAGGGATGGCTAGTGACGAGAATGTTCCTCTGGCAGACCTTTCTGTACTCCAGCCGCATCATCAAGAATCCTGTAGATGAAAAGATTGTGTTTCCTGCATCGGTTGTATGATCAACCTTGTTCCCCTCCTCCAACGGACACAAGCCCAGATTCTGATGTGCAGGACCTCGATCCGATGGACGATGGCGCGAAATCGACCGTTATTACCAGCTAAAATGTTGTGCCAGCGAACGCCAGCGCTCGGACGAATGGGAACTTTACATACCTTGCCACCACAAGATTCCTGGTCACTTTCATCGCTGCCTGTGGGATTTTAGTTCGCTGCCTTTCAAGGGCGTCGTCTGGAGAAGCACTGGCTTTTGTTGAGGCTCGGATCCTCCGCCGGTAACTAGGTTCGCAGCTGCCAGCTAGTGATTCCGACGGCCCGGAACTTATACACTAATCAGTCTATCAACCTATTAACCTCGACCACTGCCCTGCACCCCATGACAAAATGGAGTTGGACTGCGTCCCATGGCGTTCTCGGATTAGGCACCCGTTAACCGTCAATGTCCGGTCCCCCGTGTCTCGATGTGGGCCATCGAGAAGTTGTAACTTGCGATGTATGAAATGCAACCGTATTTCGTTCCATAGGAGGCTCGCGAGTAGATCAATGCGGCCTCAAGCTGTTGACCCGCCGCTTGGATACGAGTCTTTTGCTCGGCACGTACAACCGATCTGGCAGGTGCGCGCCCTCCGAGTCCAGAGGCCTATCGCGATTTCAGGTACTTCTTATCTCAAGATCGCATCATCCGGAACCACGTTTCCCGAGGCCTCGATGACCAGATTGGTGTCGTCACCACCCGATGCCAGCCGGTCTATTGACAATTTGCAGATCTTTTTACTTGCAAGGACTCACGGAGCGCCTGGCAGCCATGGTGTGTATGGACTGACTTCCTCGGAAACAAGTTCTCGAATTTCAGGGCATCACGATCATCGTCCAGTGCATTTACACAACCTCAAGTTCGTCAGGATGGGTAAGTACTTCAATTGGGTAACCGTTTAGTCAAGAAGTAATCAACAGTTTTCTATTGAATCGCCAGTCATCGACGGCTGCTGCTAGACGTCTTTCTATGAATGTCCGTACGTTCGGCCTTGCCACCTTTGTCCTAGAGACTGCATTATACTGATAGATGCCTACGATAGATACCTTACCGACAGTTACCGACCTTGAAGAAGGGAGATACGTCATGCGCACCGTAAACAGAATTAAAAAATTCCAGCATAACCAGGCATCCGATTTTCTAGTGTACAATAGATCTACATCGCCTGGAGGCGCGTGAAATAGAATGTCGAGCCCAGTATTGCCTCACATATAGTAGTATGTGCCCTCATGGGGTGTCAGAATGTAAACTTGCAACGCAGAGATATCGGCGAACGCCGAATCTGGCGTTCACATAACATTCACATCTGACCCAAATCTGACCATGACCATTCGTATGCCCGACGATGGGCCTTTTCAGCTCCTCGAACCTGCTTCGAACAGCCCCATAGTTGAAGCTTCCTGCTGGCTGGTCCACGCGTGACCATTGCCATTGCCAGGAATCGGTTCCGCTTCCAGTATGTGACCCCACTGCCGTTCAACTTGGTTCCTTTTTTCACCTCTGATGTTTAGATCCTCTGCTCTTCGACGGAATTTTTTGTCTGCGTCTGACGCTTTCTGTCGACCAGTTTCATCGCACGAGCTTTTCGATGGAGACGCACGCAGCCAGATACACCCGTGGTCTTAGTTCATCCGACGACGAAGAGGATTAGGGCATAGCTCGTCTACAGGTGGGGGGGGATTTCTATGACTGCAGATTATGCCAAGTGTGCTGACTGTTAGTGTAGGTCTGGGCCGGTGATCGTGCTGCATAGCGCGATACAAACTACAGCCAGACAAATAGACACATTACGACCAACACATTACGACCAAGATCGTCTCATGCACCACATAATCACAGGCACGACATAGCGTCTTTACGGACCTGACGCTCAAATTATCCGGTGAGTCCTCTGTGTTCAGAACTACGAGTAACTTGTACTGAAAATCTACATAGGGCGCGGTCAGCATGACCATTGACCGCCCTTGTCGTCGACAGCACCGCCGATCTCGACCGCGCCTTCCACTCTGTGCACCCTCCCGCCCCCACCACGCATCCCTCGCTGCATCCCCGAAATCTTCGCCGCCAGGCCACCCGTCCTCGCTGCCAAAACTTTCCGAACGCTCCACTCTGCGTCTCCTTCTCCCCGGAGGTGCCTATACAACGTCGCCGGCTTCCCATTCTCATTTGAAAGATCGTTTTTGGGCAATAATAACAGCGAAACGATGCTTACACCAAGATCCAAAAAAATCCACCACCATCTTCCCGACGCACCCCACATAGCCACAGCAGCAGCATCAGACACCGGTCCACCTGCAATTGCCGACGCCCTCGAGAAGGGGCTCGCAGTCTTCGAAGGCCGTGTCTAGGATTATTTGGGAGATGGAGCGCTCGTAGTTCAGCGCTTATCGAAAAGGATATTACGATGCCAGTGGAATGGAGACGAGAAGCGTGGGTTAGTGGTCAGAAGGCGGAAGATGCTAGGGATCATGGCGAGGACGAGGACGAGGATGAGGTCGAGGTCGACGATCCTTTATCGATCTTCAGATCCTGGCGCATGAAACAAGGCTTGGAGGCATGACGACGCTACGAACCGACAAGGGTACGCTAGCTCGAGCTGCTCGCGCCTTTTCCCTCCCGGTCTCCCTCTAGCGTCCCTTGAGCGTACCATCCGTGTACCCGGCCCTCCCAACCAGCGTCATCGCCACCCCCGCTGCGCAGCGAAGATGATACGCCGTCTTCACGGGTCTTGGGCGGCACACACCTAGAGTGGCTGTGTTTCATGGGTTGAAGAACGGAGGTGGACCATTGTTGACTTCCTTTGGGAGTTTGAGGAGCGGAATGGGCGGAAGAGGAGGAGAAGGGTGGCGGCGATGATGAGGGTATTGCGGAGAGCTCGGATTAAAACAGCCTGAGGAGGATTGTAAGAGGAAGCGTCGGGAGGGCGAGTGAGGTATGCTCTCGGAGGAGCGGTGCTCGTGGAGGATGCATGGGCAGAGGCGGGGCTGCGCTGCAGACAGGATTTGGCCCGTGGGTGATTGCATGTGTGTTATAAAGGGTAAGCTGCGTCAGTGCCGGCCTTCCGAGCGATGAGCTGACGATTTCTGTAAAGGATTTCTGTGGAGCTGCTGGGTCAGTTGAAGGGCGTGGATGCGATGTTGGACGATCAACGACGCGATATTCCTGGCGAAGCATCGATAAGAGCCGTTGATATCTTGAGATGGAAGGTAAGCGTATGCTTTATGCGTTCTGGACTGTGAAGCGTTCTGACTTGTATAGGTTTTTTTCTTCGAAAAGAGGGCTTGCCCCCCTGAGCCGGACATTGCAACATCCGGAAGATAGTTTTGCCCATTGTCAATGGTAAGAGGAGTCTTTCGGTATCGACTTCTCGACAAGTGGACTGACGTTTTGTGTAAAGGATTCATATGGAGCAGTGGTACTAGGCCAACGAAGTAGTATTGAACGTTCTTCCGCGGAGGATCATTATTCTTGCGGAACATCTGTGCGTGGGGCGATCTCTTGGAATGTAAGGTAATCACTTGCGTTGTGTCCTCTGCACTTGCGAGCGTTCTGACTTTTTTCGACGTAGGAGGCCCAGCTCCCATCGCTGTATGATCCGCTGAGGATAAGCTGTGGTGCCCGGCAGAATTGTCGCGTCAACGCTGTCGTCGCTTGGAAGGAGTGGGGTGTAGGTACCATGAGGCGATGTTTGGGTGTGTAGTCTTTGGTTCGATAGCATCGTGTTGAAGAATGGTATGTCGCTCTTCCGTATATCTGTCGCCTATCATTCACAGGTGTGCATAGATGTCATCTTCCTACGATTCTTGCCATTATAAACTTGTTTACTCTCCGGGACGTAGTTTTACCGTATCTGATTAGCTGAGATTGTTAGTGATACTTGGTGCCTGCTGGAGGCTGAGCCTCGCGCTCATTCGAATAAGTGACGCGGCAAGCTGACATTAGGCGCGCATCGATCATGCTGCATCCTCAATGCAGACGGATGCACGTGTAAAACGTGCGACCAGCGCACAGCCATGTGTTGTTAGGCTGTGTTAGCTGAAAGCACACTTCACCAATTCTATTGCTTGAACACAACCACCAGGACGCTCCGTAACCTTCAAGTTATATCTAGCAATCTCATCAACCAAGACTTAGAAACACTGCTCACTGCTGTCACTGTAAGCACACTCTGTGAGGACAACTACTTGACTTTGCGGCTGAATCACTGGCATACGCTACCTTCAAGCAATTCAACAAGCTCCAGTTCTGTGTGGACACCGATTCTCATTGCGGGGATTTGCCTATATCACTTCAGCTGTTAACAGGATATTATTGGGAAATATATATTTATTATCTTCATACAATAATTTGCAAGGTTATCAGAATTTTTATTCAGAATATATTCTCTGATACCCCATCCAATATCTTCTCAGATGTTATTTCAAACAAGTGCTGCAATAAAGGCTGAGGAAATATTATGGAATTTCTTTCAAATGTTTTCTAGGTAAAATCAATGATGATACTGAGAGGATATCACTGAACATATCACAAATAACATCCCAGCAGCAACAGTACTTTACACTCCCCCCCTGTTCTGATTGGAGTCTGAGTGGAGTGGGACTTAACAATAATTCTAAGTTAGAACCCCATTGGAGTCCTAGGACTCCGATCGGATTCCGAGCGGAATCTGACTTGTACCTACAGTTAAATTCCTACTAAGTCCCAAACTTGGATTCCGATCGGAATTGTACTTATAAATCACACATAATGAGAAGAAAATCAAATTTATTATTAAAATGTACATTAATTATTAATTAATAAGATAAACTAAAGTGCCGCCGCTAAAACAGCGGCGGCGGGTGGGAGGGGGGGGGCGTGCTGTCGTTCGTCGTTGGTCGGTGGGTGTTTTGGTGGTGTTTCGAGCGGCGGCGGTGGCTGATGGGGGGACGGGGGTGCCGTGCTGTCGTTCGGTCTTGTGTCGGGGGGTCGTTGTGGCCGGCGTTCCGTTGGTGTTGCGGTTATTTGGTCTGTGCCCTTCGTTTGGTTGTCGGGGGGTTGTTGCTGCCGTCGTTCGGTCGGTGTCGGTCGTTGTGGCCTTCATTTCGTTGGTGCTGCTGTCGTTGGGTCTGGGTTGCTGTCGTTCGGGCCGTTTTCGGTTGTTGGGTCGGCGTCGTTGTGTGTGAGCGACGCGGGGGGTCCGTGGCAGCCCTACGGGCTCAGGCCGAGGCGGGTTGGCCGTTTCGGGTGGTTCTGGAATGGGCAGGCGTCGTCGGGTTAGCTGGGGCTGCAGATGGGGCGAGCGGCGGTCTCAGGGGTTGCTGGCGCGTGGCGTGGCTATTCTCGGGGCGTGTGGGCGCTGCCACGGTCGACGTGGCGGAGGTAGGGGGTGGCTGCGGGCTGCGGTCACGACGTGGCGGTCGTCAGGGGCTGCCACCGGCGGTGTCTGGTGTAGCCTTTGGAAGTCCGGTTACACAGCCTGATTTTTGACTGGACTTGACCGAAAATTGACTGATTATGACCGGACTTTCAGGTCCGGGCTGTAACAAACTCAAAAAATGACCGGTCCGGGTTCTTCTGTTTTCCAGAGTTCAAGAACCGTAAATAACCGGTCAAGACTGGTCAATGACCGGTCTTTCGTAGCTACGTAGGGTTTGTCCCTGCGATACCTCTACAAGGTGTCCAACAATGGGAGCACTGTAGAGTACAGATGCAAGTACAGTACGTAGGTCAGCCAATACAGTATACAAACAATCAAAAATAAAGAAGAACTATAAAATATGTGTTGACAAAACGACGACACTGTTGTGCACTCAGTACTCCTAGCTTCCCTCTTTCTGACCTCCCTAATGGCTGGTACAAGGTCAGCAGCAGCTTCCACAACAAAGGCCAGTGTAAGGGCAACCTTAGGGCCGGTCGACTGGGCAAGGGTCAACGGGCTGACAAGGGGGATCCAAAGTATTTATTAAGTGATACAGTAGGTAAG
>JABCKH010008260.1:0-10574 GCA_018851285.1 Lyophyllum semitale | reverse complement strand
GGCTCCCACAAGAATACCTCTACTAGAAGACAAGAGAGATAGAGACGAGATAAGGACAAGGGATGAATCTTGTAGTCTATGGTATTCACACTAGAGTATAGTGGAAATCCTAAGAGAACTCGAATGAGGACTCTAGGCATAATCATTCGAGTATATATACTAAATACAGAACATGTGTTTACCATGTGTCAAACCATGGAATCCTTACCTAACTACTCCTAAAGGATACTACATGTGGTAACGGTGTGTGATCCATGAGGCAAGCTGAGTAAGTGGATGAGTAAGTGGATGAGTAAGTACCTCATGGTAACCAGGTGTAGGCCATGTGTTATGACTAAATACTAATGAGTAAATACTCCGTGATAAGATCCTAGATAGCCAGTATCTAATATGATAAGATAGTCCGTGGATAAGATAAGATCGAAAAAGATAAGATAAAGTCATCTCGTAACATTTTCAAACTTCGTGCATTTCTTATGCTTGTCTTCGGAGACATCCCGGCGATGGTGATGCACATGAAAGGCCACAATGGTATTACACCATGCCGAATGTGTGAAATCCACGGCCTACGTGTTCCCGACTCCCGTGCTACAACCCACTACATTCCCCTTGATTGCTCAAGCCATCCTTCTGTCCTGGCCAACCCACAATTACCGAAGCAGTATGATCCCGTTGATCTTCCTCTTCGCACCCACGAATCTTTTCTTGTTCAAGCAAATAAGGTTCAATCAGCATTGACCAATGTTGAGGCCGAGCGCCTTGCAAAGCTGCATGGAATCAAAGGTGTCCCTCTCCTCTCCCACATCAGCTTGCTTCAATTTCCGGCCTCGTTTCCTTATGACTTCATGCACCTCATCAACGAGAACACACTCGAAAACATTGTGCTGCACTGGATTGGGGCCTTCAAGGGCCACGACGATGGAACGGAAGATTATCAGCTCTCGAAAGTTGAATGGGAGGCCATCGGAGCTTCCACGGCAGCCGCAGGTTCAACCATTCCATCAGCTTATGGGAACCGGGTTCCCAATCTTGCTACAGATCGTTCTAATTGCTCTGCAGAAATGTGGTCATTCTGGGCCCTCTATATTGGTCCGATTCTTCTTCGCCATCAGTTTTCAGATCCACGATATTTCAACCACTATCTTCTTCTCGTCCGCCTACTCCATCTGTGCCTCCAGTTCGAAATATCTGATAATGAGATTAATGAGCTTCGAGATGGATTCATACAGTGGGTAACGGAGTACAAAGAGTATGTGATCATGATCATTCTGTATCAATATCATTTCATCTAACAACATGCAAAACAGAATATATTATCAGCATGACCCAGCACGTATTTCTATGTGTCCGGTCACGATTCATGCACTCCTACATATTGCAGACAGCATCAAGGCAGCTGGCCCTGTCTGGTGTTACTGGGCTTTCCCGATGGAGCATTATTGTGGAAAATTAGTGCCTGCGATCCGCAGCCGCCGCTTTCCGTTCGCAGCCCTGGACCGATACATGCTAGAGGAAGCACAACTCTCTCAAATAAGAATTACGTACGACGTCGTGGCAGAGCTTTCTTTACGCCCCCTTACTTCATGCCTCGTAGGTTTCCGACACCCTTCATGTGCGTGACCATGTATAATTCCTTCAACTTTATCTGATTGTCATAATGGTCTAATCCAGATCCTACGTGCATTTTACTTCCACCATCCAAGCAAGAAAGACCGCACAAAGATCTTGTCACCTGTATTTGCGCAGCATTCCGAACACGCGCCCAGGTTGTCCTTCTAGATGAACTGAACCTTCAAACACAACCTGGATCAAAGCAAACCAAGTCAGTTATGGCAACCCTTCCAATGTCTCGCGTCCAACAATACCTCAAAGAGGCTGATATACATGGGTGGGGGAAGGTGCAACGTGTTGATTCTGACGCAGGCGACACCATGCGTGCTGCACAGCTTGGAAATGCTGCGGAAGACGAGCGTGACGCCACCTTTGTTCGAGTGCGTATATCCTTAATTTGTGCTTCATTGAATCTGATCAGATTCCTTATTATACAGTATGAGATGTCTGTTGACAAGAATGCTGCTCGAGCGCGAGTCCATCCTGTGTTTGAACTTCAGACATTTAATGGCCAGCTTCAACACATCTTTGTGGTCACGATCTCTGATCCAGAAGTGCGTCAGGTGCTTAGGCTGCCACTTGGACAGGACACGGTCATTTTCGCAGCTATCCAGCCATGTATACTCGACAACGATAACCAACTCAAAGCCCTCGACATACACTTTTACTCCAAGATGAGTACCCGCCTCGACATCATTGATATCACCTCAATACAGTGCTTGGTGGGCCGTATCAAAGACAAGGAGCCCAACACCTGGGGTATTATTGACCGAAGCGGTGGATTAGCTCGTGCACTTCCCATCGACGAATAGTATTAATCTCTTTCAATGCATTTTATTTCATTCCGAGTCTCGTCGTAATATATGAACGACTCGGACTTCCAAATGTTCTCTGTACTGGTAATTTTTCCGGATGAAAACTAACCTACGTCAGGTTAATATACCATGGTTGGTAGTCAACCTATGCAACTAACCTATGTTAGGTCATTATACCGTGGTTGACAATCAACCTGTCTATAGGGTTGATATCAAACGACCTAAAGTTCAACCGAAGGAAGGTTGTTATACAACTTTCAACCTGAACTAGGTTGACAGGCAACCTGACCGGGCTTCATAGTGTGAGAGAATCGGGGTGGAGATCGCTGGTAGAGTTCAGTGATAAGGACCGATAGCAACGACCGTATGCATACTCACCGCGTCATAGATGTCGTACTCCGAGTCCTACATCCACCAGTGGACCCTGCCCAGCACCGCCGAACGGGGCTAGCTGTAGCGAAGAAGACGAAGTCGTGGTCGGTGTCGATGGTTGAAATTGGAGGCGGGCCGACCGGCGCGTCAGTCCGTGGCCACGTGCCCCATTGCCGACCCGCCAATGGCAACCATTGGTTCACTTGGGATTCCATCTTTTCAGGAGATTGGGCCATTTGCGTGGGACGATGAACTCAAATGACACAAATCTCGTCTTTTTCAGCAATGTATAACCCATACAACGCGAAATTTACACCCGTTCATCACCAATCCATACTTAACGCGCACTTGAACCGCTTCTCCATTGATCTGCTTGGCCTCAACGAGAGGTCGCAGAGCTCGAGCAGCAGCCACATCTACCTCCTGTATCTACTTTTCAGGTATGTAGAGACGTTAATTATGTCTTTCCAGCGATATGCGTCTCCTTCACAGACTAATAGCGCGTCCCCACAAGGTAGCCCCGAATGGCTGAGGTACCAACGACGCTTCGGAAGAAATACAAGGCTGGAGTCTGCTGGAGTCAAGGACTGGAGCCGATGCGAGGAGACATAGCTTCGATATGTAAGGCTCTGGAAAATTCACTAACCGTGAGTCATTGTTCAAGATTCATTTGACATCGTTTCGCGCCCATCGTTCTACGGCATTTCTCTTTATTTTAATCATATCTATCAATCATTTCCCTTGTGTCATTCCGTCCTGCCCGATTGTTTCCCCGATATCCCACATTCCTGCCGCTTACGTCCCCTTCCTGACATACGTTACAATATTTTATCTATTAATTTCCCCTCTTAACTTCCTCCTTCCCCCCTTTCGTCGGTCTTCATCTTGTCTCCTTGCATTTGCTCCTGATTCATGCTGACATAATTTTCTGCATTTATAGACAGCCTTCCCTTCCGAAAGGTCTGTACGTATCGTCACGGCTCCAATTTGTTCTCGACTTTCAGGAGACGCGAGGTATGTGCTACGTATCTCGGATCCACGGTGCGATTGATTTAGTACTGATTACACGGGCGCCGTAGATTCAATAATCATCGACGAGCCTGGGCGCGGGCTTGTGCTGCAAGGAGCATTACGAACACAGAGAATGCTGGGCCGAATGTAGAAGGACGTCGTTGAGAACGACATCTGGTTCGCCATTCCCTTCCCATCCTGCTCTGTATCAAATAACGCCCCAACTTACTCAGCGCACAATCACCTGCTCGAAGGTCTGGCTCTGCTATCATATCTACGGCGGCATCTGAGAATTTCGACCCGAAATTAATCTCGCGAATCGAGTGGTCTAGCTCAGGCTCGTTTTCGATGTCCTTCAGCCCATCACTACACAGGTGCGTAATCTAAATTTCGAACACTGCTCCCGCTGACTCCGTCCTCGTAGCTCCCTGTTCGTGCAGATGGTGCGCCTATGACTGCCAGGCTCTTCGCTGTCAGAGCTTTCAAGTCACGGCCTGGCAGTGCGGCTGCGTCTTTATTCAGATTTCGCTATTCCTATCTTTTCATTCGACGTTCATTGTCCAGGCCCATTTGAGACTATTTTCGTCTTCTTCTGTACGATGCTGAACTGTAACCGTCGCGCCCCAAGACCTCGCCTCCGCCCTCATTGCTGCTCTCGAGTCCAACAACGTCAGCCTCGTCTCGGTGCCCAACGACGTCGTCTTTGACATCCTGCTCGCTGAGGACAATCTCGTCAACCAGAAACTCACCGTCGATATTGCGGAGAATGAAAGTCTTCCGGTTGATGCGTTCAAGGTGAGAGTTGCCCAGAACAGGCCGTTCGACATCATCTCGTAAGTCATCCTATTTCG
Source organism: Lyophyllum semitale (assembly GCA_018851285.1). Lineage (NCBI taxonomy): Eukaryota > Fungi > Basidiomycota > Agaricomycetes > Agaricales > Lyophyllaceae > Lyophyllum > Lyophyllum semitale. The sequence goes on along the minus strand of JABCKH010008260.1, from coordinate 5,914 downwards.
TATGTACAGTCGTCGTAATCCGCTGACGCTGGTGATGCAGATGGATGTTTCTATGCCGTTCATGGGCGGCATGGAGGCGACGGAACTAATCACGTCCTTCGAGATGCACAAGGGGTTATCGCGACGCCCATCATCGCGCTCACCGCACATGCTCGTACGTCCACGTTCATATAACTATGTGTATTCCCGGTATTAATCACCCCTTGATCGAGAACATTGCTTGCCGGTCGGAATGAACTACTCATTACGAGTGAGTCCTCCCGGTATACAACATGTATGTTTCCCAATCTCACGTGTGACCAACAGAACCTTTGCGGCGTAACGACCTGCTTAACGCCATCAACCAATTAGCCGGCAAACAAGGCGCCGCCAGACACATTCTTCTGCGTTGGCCTCCTGCGATGAGCCAAGTCCTCAGTTAGAGCCTTTCCTCCGTCCGATACCACCACCCTGATACCCCGTGGCGGCTCACGTCTCTCAACGAACATAACCTTGTCACTTATCTCATGGATCTCTGCTGACCCTCGCGCCGCTTCACCAATGTGCACTTTATTTATCCATCCCTGATTCCCTCTTACATGCCGCTCGTATCGCTATCATCCTTATGATGTAGCACGTACTTACCTATATCTCATTCCGCAGGCAAGGATTTGGTGCCATTACTGTTTCTTCGATATCCCTACCTATCTACTATCACGTTACTCTGCTATGGAAATGGTTCATTTATTTTCTTGTCATTCTCAAAGAGAATTTAGGTTTGTGGTGGATGCTGTGCGGCCAATTAAATGTATAATCCAACGATGGGGAGAATCGTGATACGCATCTTCTAAACCAATTCGAGCCCTGATAGCTATGTCATCGTTTATCATTATGTAACCCCGGTCCGTGGAAGGCGAAAAGTGTGTGACCGAAAATGTTCCCGATTTAGACATATCTCCGCACACCACTCCTGATCTCAATATCTCATCGATGTTCTGGAGCTCTACATCGTGTATAAGAGAAGAAATATAATGCGTGTATGTACATTAATATAATGTGTCATTAGGTACGATAATTGAAATCCGATTAGTAAATTGGACGAAGCACGGCCGTTCTTTAAGCTTCCATGATCAGCATCTGCACACGTCGCCCATCGTAAGTCCATGGGGAGTTTGAATTTGGCGGGCATTGCGCCTTACCTCCGCTTAGTGTAAGTAAACCCACATGATCAACTCATGATGGTTATCCCACGTATTCTGACTCTCGTCCGTTTAGACTATCCACCATGTCGTCGAACGAGAACGACAGAGCTAAATATCAAGTCAGGAAGAGAAAGGTCCAGCGTGCCTGCGATTTTTGCAGACGAAAGAAGAGTACGTCTAATCCATTGCTCGGATGATCTCCCGAATCTCACATAACGTCGTCTTTGAAGTTGGATGTTGAGAGACTTTTCTCGGTCACTGTTTGCTGCTGCTCAAGGACTTTTTCTAGGCGATGGCAGGCAAATTCCGGGCAATCGATGCTCGGATTGTATTTCCCACAACTTGGAATGTACCTATCTCTCAGTCTCCGCGAAGGTGGGTTTCAGTGGCTCATTGCGTAGCATCCTTGTTCATTTTTGTTAGGGACCTGGGCCGCCAAGAGCGTGAGTCCACCCTGCTTCTTCCGCTCTTCACCTTACAACGGTTCTTACAGATATGTCAACCGATTGGAGACTCGTGTCGAGAAGCTGGAGAAGGCGTTGACTCGAGTAAGGCACCACTTTAGCCAGCTACTTTCGCTCCGTACCGTCCAACTGACATTCCTCCAGTTATTTCCAGACAGCGACATTCTGAAAGAGATCGATGCAGCGGCCGATATCAATACATGGCTCATTGACAGGATACCCCACCCGCTCACGGACTCGGAAGTCCCTGTCACTTCAGCACGCACCCCGCAGGCGCAACTGTGCGATAATGCCACCAATCTTTTCGCCACCGTCATTGGGAACATCGGCGAGCAGCACTCGCAATCTCCACAGGACGACGATGTCGCTCATATACTGCTCACTGATCATTTCGATAACCTTCATATCGACTGCGGGGAGAAGACCCTATTCTTTGGTAAATCGAGCGCGAAGATGCTCATAAATAGTGCAATAGAACTGAAGAACGAATACACCGGAAGGAACAGGCAGCCGATTCTTGGATCGAGGCGCGAGGAGTTTTGGATACCGCGTCCAGTGAGTACATCTTCCGTTTACTATGCGCGTTGCTGACATCTCCCCAGTGGGAGCGCACTTCACCACTACAGGAGGCTATGTTTGTCTTCCCTGATGACGACCTCGTAGAGTCTCTCCTCGACTTGTACTTCGACAAATTCAATCTCTTCCTTCCGCTCCTCCACCGCCCGTCTTTTGAAAGGTCCGTTGCGGAGGGCCTGCATTTGTACGACGACGGTTTCGGGGCGAACTTGCTGCTCGTCTGCGCAGTTGCCGCGCGTCTCTCGGATGATACACGCGTCCTGATGGACGGCGTTCAGTCTTGCTATTCTGCCGGATGGAAATGGTTTCACCAGGCCCAGACCCGTCAAGTGGGGGGTCTCCTGCCAGGGCCTACGTCCTTGTATGACTTGCAGTTTTACTGTGTGAGTCCCCCGGAAGTAAAATTGCTCTATAAAACGCTCACGGCGCTGTCAAGCTATCGGTAATCTTCCTCCACGGATCTTCGGCGCCTCTATCATCTTGGACCATGGTTGGTATAGGTATACGCTCGGCCCAGGACGTTGGTGCACACCGTCGTAGGTATGACAGAAATAATATGACGATGGATGATGAGCTGTGGAAGCGTGCTTTCTGGTAGTCGCCCTTTCTAGTTTTAATTGTACCGGTTAATATCTTTTCTTTTCTAGGGTATTGGTGGTAATGGATCGAATGCTTAGCTCAGGAATGGGCCGGCCATGTACTATCCAGGAAGAGTACGTTTCATTATCTTCGATTGTATAGCCGCGTTCTTGATGTGTTGCGCCTTAGCTTTGACGTCGACCTCCCCATCGAATGCGACGATGAGTACTGGGAACACCCAGACCCCGCTAAACGGTTCAAACAGCCTCCAAATAAACCGTCGTATATCACTGGCTTTAACCTCCTCCTCAAACTTAATGAAATCTTGGCTATGGTGTTGCGTACCATTGTATGCGATAGCTTTCTCTGTTGTTTCGAATGCTAATTACGTATCTGGTAATAGTATTCCAGCAATAAGCATAAGGCCAGTCTGGGCCTCGTTGAACGAGATTGGAACCAGCGCATCGTTGCGGCACTCGACTCTGCGCTCAGTAACTGGGAAAGCTCAGTCCCAGATCATCGTGCGCATTTCCTCGATGCTGGATACTGACTTTCACTCATGCGCTTGTACCTCAAGTTCGTTGGGATCCAACGCGGGAGAATATCATTTTTTTCCGGCAGTCAGCCAGTCTTTACTGCCAGTACTATTACATCCAGATCCTGATACACCGCTCGTTCATTGCTTCTCCTCGCAAACCTTCCGCAATTTCTTTCCCTTCCCTAGCTATTTGCACCAGTGCTGCCCGATCCTGCAGCCACATCGTTGATACCTACCACCGCCGCGATCTGCTCGCTTCACCTGGAATGCAAGTATGTCATCATTCTCATTTCATTGCCGCCCGTGCCCTGAATCGCTCAATGTAGACGGCTATCTCCATGGCAGGAATCGTCCTTCTCCTCAATATCTGGGGCAGCAACCGCTCTGGGTTGTTCACAGATCTACTAAAGGAGATGGTTCACGTTCACAACTGCATGGAGGCGCTTCGGAAATGCGAGGTCCGGTGCGTCCCCCACGCCGACTTCATGTTATGTATACACTTACCATCTGTCACCAGGTGGCCTTATGCAGGACACATGTGGTGAGTTCGCTTCGCGTTGTCATCGTTGTGATTGACTCAGATGGACGCCGGGAAGGGATATTCTTTACGAACTTGCCTCCGTGGGCGACATTTCACTATCTGGCGCGAACATTCCGTGGTGTAACAGCGCCAGAGACCCAGACATTCACGCATCGTCCTCGACATATTTGAAGAACTCTTTGAACCCCACATGCCCAAACCAGCCGCGGTCCAACCCCTGTTCGCGCCGCGTCACGCAGGATACCTACGCGGTAGAACAACAGCCTGCTGCGCCCAGTATACAACCGCAATTAGAGCACGAGCCTCAAGTGCCGTTCACACTGCCGCTCTCCAGCGACAATCTCGGCCATTTCCCCGTGGGCTCCTCGCGGCCGTTCGGCCCCGCCCCGCAACAGATGAATTCCATGCCTAGGCTAGGACAGGGCGTGCTTCCGATGTACTTGGACGCCGCGGAGCTCCCCACGGCACAGTATACCCAGCCTGGTCCGTCAACCGCACCGCTTCCGTTCGACATGGACTTGTACGCCCAGATGGGGTTCGGCTACAACAGCTCTCCCGTTTCCCAGTCGTCGTACGGGAGTGGGAGCTTTGGTGCGGCGGCCACTCCAACGGATCCGAATATACAGTCGCTGATAGACAGTGATACATTCGCTATGTGGTCGAATGCGCCGTCTGGATTCGAGTACGTTTCCTTCTGCTGATAACGTCTACGAGCCTTTTATGCTTACACCTTGGGCAGGTTGGACGATTGGGAGACGTACCTCACGGACTTCAGTGAACTCACGCATGGGATGTGCTATCCACTGGCAGAGGGTAAGTATTAGTGAGCGGTCTGTTGTGATCTTTATTCGGTTTTACCGCAGTGTAATAATTCCCTCATCACATCTGATTCCGATTATCCACTTCGTCCGACAACCCACTTCGTAGTATTCACATTCTTATTTCCTTTATCATGCACTATTACTTGACCCACTCTTATTTCATTTACTCCTATTATCTTTTACCCTATAAAAGCCCTCTTGAATTACTTGTATTCCTCGTAGGTTGAACACAGTGTTTTCCCCATTTCATTGTTTGATCTTGTTCTATTATCTTTCGATCTTGGGTTCATTACATGCAGGTCAACTGCGTAACGAGTTCTGGGATGCCAATCTTCATGACGAGAGATCACTACGCTGTGTTGCTATAAATTCCTTGAAGACCGGTGACATACAATTGCATTGACATATGTACTGTACTTTAATGGCTGCGCAGCGTAACTCCGACGCCCGACGGTTCTTACAAGTTGAGCGGTATCCTCCCACTCCAGACATTCTTGAGAATTTGGTCATCTGACGACTGTCCTTCTTTATCTGAATTGAACGGAAGGCAGAGTGAGCGGACCAGAAAACGCTATATCATGAAAAGGAATACGGACCACGGAGGTGACAACCGGCAGGGTCAAGCGACTTCACGAGGCGCTTAATAAGGGAGCTGGTCCCGTTCGATGTCGTGGGATGAGGGTGACCAACAGCTTGGGGGTGGATTCTAATGTGTTTGTCAGACAGTCCAACAAAAAGACAGGACGAAAACATGACGTACAGTGGTTAGATCCTCCAGTGTTGGGATACAAGAGGAAAAAGCGGCGCCCTTGACGTCGGTGCTCAGCTAAACAGCATCTGTCAGTTCATCTAGCCAAAGCGACAGAGGAATTTAAACAGACGTACACGCATCAAGTTACGGGAATACCTCTTTAAAATTCACGCAGATGCTCCACGTCGGCAGTTGGTGTTGATCAGAGCCTGCCGTTAGGGTGGAAAAGTCGGGCGTGAGCTCCTTGATCTATCGAGAAAGAGAACATAAGCCTTGGGAAGGACAAGAAAAGGAGAGACGTACAGAACATGCGGGCGAATAGGGCTCGTCACGAACTGCAGCAGCGTCGGGTATTGACAATCTGTATCACACAAGAAATTCGCTCTGGGCTCACGATGCATAAATCGGTCCCCGAATCCCAACGTGCACAAACAAACGGTCTTTATGTCCAAGTCATACAGGC
>JABCKH010008259.1:0-10581 GCA_018851285.1 Lyophyllum semitale | reverse complement strand
CTTACCGGCTTTCGCGACCTCCTCTACAGTTCCTTTTGGGATTCTGAGTTTCTTTTCCGCCTCCAGCGCCTTGTTCAAAGCGGGTGGTTAAACGCTTCAAACAGCTTTGGCAGGTGCTCTGGGCGACCTTTTGGCGTGATATCTTCTTCGCGATAACCCGGTGGCGCCATGTTGTAAGAATCGAAAGACTTCGCCTTTCCGTCACAGTCAACTAGACGAGCGATGTAGGGCTACTTGGAGCGATGATTAATATCTGTGGAAGTCTGTAGGCTGAGATGTGAAAAATAACAAGAGTCGGACATGTAGATGACTCACAGGTGCAGAAAATGGGTGCGACCGGTGATTGGGCCAGCGGGTGTTGCTAGACATTTGTGATCCAGGAGTATCTTATAAGTGAAAAGTTGATTACAAGGTGGGACACACATGCTACGATTTGTTACAGCCCGCTAGATCAAACGGTCCGGGGTTGCTAAGTTCACGTTCGCCCAACTGACGCAATTGACGCTTACCTCGCAAATGGCGTGTCATAGGTTTCATACCTTCAGGACTGCAATCATCCGCATATACTAACGGAAACGATCCTCCTCGACTCAAGGATGCTTGAGGTCGGATAGGTGAGCATGCGTCATAGAAACACGGAGTTTAGAATCCTCTGATCGCAGGTTCATCCGGCCCAATTTTTCGTTCGTGAACACCGGATCAACGTATCGGATTTTCGGATGGACTGGGGAGCCCGTTCTGGTTCTTCTGTAGACCGGAAGTCTGCATCCTTGAAACGCAGAGATAAGCAACCAGTATCATTCGCATGAACTGCTCGGCCATGGTACGTAGACTAAATAGGGGCATTCGTGCATACTCGTCTTCGTTTGACTGCGTTATCAACCGTTATTGATCTCAGAGATCGGTCTGTTATCTTGCCGCCATCCGCATGTGCGCATACGACGATTGCCGATTTGATGGGCGTCGTTCAGGTACCTCTGCCAGCCATTACTACTGCTCCCGCCGTCCGCCCTCACCAGATGGCCATTCCGTGTTTTGATTATCTTATCGCATAGACGCCAACGTCAATACTTAGTAGAAGAATTTCAGCTCTCAAGTACACTATCCCGTACGTATTGACATGAACACGAATCGAAGATGCTGCGTTATGACTCGTATACGCCATAGTATTGGAAACTGGATAGATTGATATAAATTGGAGGGCGAAGCGCGACGAATACCCCGGCGGACCGGAGGAAGAGGCAGCCAGAATCACGGGGTTCGAAGCCAGCAGGACCAAGGTACTTGTAGAAGAACACGCCCGCATCGTTGTTGTCGACGTGCTCCCCTCCGAACATTTCCTCCACAAGCGCCCCATCTGCCGTTATGATTGATCGTGTCAACAGTAGTTTACGCCATAATGAAACATACCTGCATGCCATTGATCCACAGCGACGTTCAATTGGGCCGACTCGTGTCCGAAGCCGTTGGGGGAGCTAAATCGGGGCGTATTGACGACTTCGTCGTCCACTCGGGGAGCGTCTACAATGACTAGCGGCGCCTGTTCTTATATGGCAGATAACACCTGCTATCCATAAGAAAGGGATGAAAAACATAAACATGTTAAATGCCTACAGAGACCCTATCCTGCCTGATATATTGAGCATCATCAGGAGCCTCACACCAATCTATAAGGTCAGGCATCCCGTCGAAAGATTCGCTGTTGCTATCGTCACATGCGTCTGTTTTGACCTGCATTGCTACGTCGGTCCTTGGGGAGGCGATCCTTCCTGTATACATCATGGTGATGGGGTCCCAAATGGGAGTGTATTCGTCATGTTCTGACGCTGGTTCGAAGGGGCGCTCGTGCGCTTTTGTTGTTGCAGAATCCTTATCAGGTGCAATGACACCCCTTGAACAAGATGAGATTTATATAGAGCGTCATCTCGTCAAGACTTACTCTCCAATTACCCATGCCTGCAGGACGTCATTCTCTAGGATACCGTACCCATCGCCGTCACGGCAGAATAGATAGTCACCGTCTTTCAGTTCACAGTAGCCTAATGCGCGTTAAAATTTGTTTGATAGTGAATGGTCAATACTCACCTATTTTCGCCGCTTCCTCAACGGTTCCGTGCGGATTTTTCGGTTTCTTCTCCACCTCCAACGCCTTGCCCATGTCGGTCTGCTTCAAATGTTGTATATAGATGATTGATCGTCCTGCATAGGCTATGTGCGCACGAAGCGGGTGGTTGAATGCCTGGATGAGCTTAGGCAGGTGCTTGGGGCGACCTTCGATCACAATGTCGTGTTCGTGGTATGCAGCCGATGCCATATTTGTGGTATACGGTTCGAAAGAGTTCGCCTTGCGTCGCAGTCAGCTAGACGAGCGGTGCAGAGCTACTGGGAGTTATGACGAGTATCTGTGACAAGCTGTAGAACTACCTGTGAGAACGAATGGCGGTCAACTCGGTGCAGACGACTCACCGGCGCAAAAAAACGGGCGCATACCAGGTGGGTGAGAAAGCAGTGTTCAATATCCGGCCTTTTGCAATCTATGAGCGTGGAACGCGACGCACATGGAACGATGCACATGGAACGAACGAGTAGATGGGGCGCCGTATGATCCCTGGGTCGATATTTTTGCTCCATCTGACGCGGCATACGGGTTGGTAAAAAATACTTGACATGTAAATGTCGTACCGAATGATTGAACTACACATTGTTTTCAGCTACGAATAGACGCTGCGTTGCCGGATGCGCAGAGACGTGAACAAGAGTGGCAGCACGTCATAGATATGCTGAGTTCGAATCATTCTGATCGCACGTTCATTCGGCCCAGTTTTTCGTTCGTGAACAGCGGATCAAATACTCGGATATCGGAATGACAGACGGTGAATTTGTGCGCTCGTTCATTTGTGTCTGCCGCCTCAAGCTTGAACGCAGGTAAGTCAATGGTGTATTCTACACGATCTGACTTCCGGCAGTGTTGGTGCGGTTGGCAAACCAGCCTTCGCGCCTGTATGTGTTCGATGCTCATCTAGCGCACCTCATCGACGCTTGATCAACTCGTCAATTTTGATCAGTGGGGTCATTGCTTCCGTACACATATAATAAGATTATCAACAAGGACCTCATGCCAGTTTGACGGTCATTTATAAGTTCCTCACCTCTCTTCTTGTGTATGTCTGGCACACCAACTGCTGTCAACTATGCGGGTCGGTCCCATTTGGTGTTTACCTCTGGCGGATCGGTCTTGGGCTTATATGAGAGCATTGACGGCCATGGTGCGTCTTCGGTATTACCACCATGCTTGATGCTAACCGTTGTTGCAGACACACTTGCAGAGCCCTCCCTGAGGCCATTCGGGAGTATTCACCTTGATTTCTCTGACCCTGCCGCGAACTCGTTCGATATACTCAATGATCAGGGTGTGTCCTAAGTATTATATTTCGGCTTGATGATCCGACTGAAACTGTACCCTCAGAGACGCCTACGGTCCTTGGTATTAGGCCATTTAGGAGAATTCCCGTCAATGACACCCCGCACACAATCTTGTTCACTATACCTCACGCCAGTGGTGCGTCATAAATATCCTGAGCAGATTGATTACCTGACCTAACCTGCACTGCTAGAGATGCCTAGAGAGTTTGATATGCGTCGCTTGGATCACAGTAACTCGTACGTCATCAGATCTGGTCCCATTTTAGGGCATGTGCGGGCTCTTCAGCATGCGACAGCTGCTGGAATTGAACTGTCTCAAGTAAATGTGTAGGCCATTGGTTGTTCACTGTATTGACTTTCCTGACGGTATTGGTCCACCTGTAGATATATTATTTTGCTTCGGGAGCATGTATTATGTGCATGTGTACGGATGATATACCGTCAAATGTTCCAGCTGTAGGGTACACTATTAACGTTGTCCATCTGTCGGGTAAATGATATGCGTATAATGTTAGTCGTGTGAAATTTACGTGATCACGTGTGTGTGAATGTCGAATGTTGAACATCGCGCCTTGACATATTTCTCACCTTCCCTCTCTCTCCTCGATCTACACCATGTATCATTATTCGCTGAGTATTTTGATCTTGATAACTACCTTCTCTTGCATTGCTCAAGCGGTGTTGATCCAAACACCTGTGTTACATGAGCATTTGCAATACCGCCTTCACACAGCTGATGACATTCTCTCAGGTATATGGGAAAGCGTAGATGGGCCGTCTACAGTTCAGAGTTCCAGGCTGTACACCTCTGCAGCTTTCATATCAAGTTCAAGTGATACAGTTGGTTCTCAATATGTTACTTCAATGGACAAACTTGGCGACCTGTTGTTGCTGTTGCCTGATAACCCGCGTGCATCTTGCACAGAGAATTTACGTGTGATTCACACAGATTCAGAAACTTTGCGTGTGCTTCACACAAATGATAGGCTGATATCCTGCTTCGGCATAACAACACTGTTGACGGGTGATTTTTCTCATCCAACTTTCCGTGTGCCGCTTTGTGATGAAGGAAATCCAACCTTGACTACATGTGTACATTTTCTGCCCTCTGCGGTTATCAGGCCATGGTCTTTCTTTTATGCTAAACGCCGTAGCGTTCGAAGACTGTGTCAGTTCCTGTCTCTACTGCTACGACGTTTCAGCTTGAAAAGGCACGACTTTCATGCTCAGTTATCCAGACTTTGCCCCTGTGTTTATGATAGGGACTTGATTGGTGAGGATATGAATGTGTTGGGCTCCAAGTTTGTGATACAAATTCTTGGTTCGCATTGCTATTGTCTGCTTGCTTGCATTGATACGCTGCTTTGTGATGTGGCGGCCTATATTGATTTTGTTATCATCGGGGACCAGAGTTCCATTAATGTTGCAGAGGCGTATGACTCACATGTGTACAAAGGCGGAGGCGGTAGAATGAAGGCTGTGCTCCTTGGCAGGCAAATCAACCCTTTTATTGACGAAGGTGTCAAAATCGAGGGTTCTGATGCCATGAAATATGAATTTGTTGCCTATGTGGAGTCAACTGCTGCATACCGCATGTTGGCGTCTAATCCAAGTTATGTATTGAGCAGAGCATCACTAGAAATACTGGCTAACTGTTTGACTGTTGTCGAAACAAGAGATGTTGCACGTATACACGGTATATGGATACCCACTAAGCTTTCGAGAGAATTGAGCTTAGCTGCTCTTAAGGAGCATGTTGGATGTGGAGAATGCAACACACACATGTCCATCTTTTTACATCGAGGGTTATTGAATGAGAAACGAAATGTCATGCAAAGGCAGCGTTGTAAAGCCCAAAGTAAGAACGTGGTTGGAAATAGCACCAAGCACAACAAAAAGATAAAACGACATGCGCAACGATGTAAGGCAGGCACTTCAAAGTTCCCCCCACCTCCTGCTTCAGAAAAGCTTGTGCGAGATATTGTTGCGGGTTTCTGTAATGATACTGGGCCAAGCGCCTTTGAGGAGGCTGGATGTGCAGTGTGTGGTCAGTTGAAAAGGCTGACCTCACCAATTTATCTGATGTGAATGTAGATCTTTCACTTTTGAAAGCTGAAGGTGTCACACGAAAGGAAAGGGCTTATATACACGAGCCTATTGAGGAATTGGAGGGTCCCGTCTTGGACAGCTCTTGCAGTCGAATATGCAGCTCATGTCAGTCTGCTCTGGAGGCACATAAGGTTCCTGTAGAAGCTCTTGCAAAAGGACTGTGGATTGGCAAGGTACCAGAAGTACTGAAAGATATGTCATTTGCGGAGAAAATTTTGATTTCTCGTGTGCGCCACAATCGATGTTTGATGCGTGTCTCGTCTGGAAGAGCTAAAATGGTTGCCAACGTCATCATGTTTTCAAATCCCACAGTTAAAGTATATCATGCATTGCCTCCAAGCCGTGAAGAGCTGGATGAAGTTCTTGCATTTGTATTTATGGGAAGTGTTGAACCTTCAGAAGAGGCATTCAAACGGACACCTATGCTAGTTCGTCGTAACAAAGTAGCTGTGGCATTGGAGTGGCTTAAATTGAATCATGCAGATTATGCCGACTTGGAGATATCCAAGGACAACTTATCTTCGTATCCACTGGAGGGAGTACCTGTATATGTTGATTATCGTCGAACAGACCCATCCAACTCTTCAAACAAGCTGCCATCAGAAATGAGTGTTCATGATGATGTGGAAGAGGAAGGAACAGAGGATGGTCCTTGTCCATTTAGAGTGCATGGGCTGACTGGACTTGAGTACCGTGACATGTCAATTGAGGCTTTAAAGGCTAAGGCCCTTTACCACCTTGAGATCCAAGGTAGAAGTCTTGGTGTAGGTCATGAGGAGGCTCCCGTATCCGCATATGATAATCCACAGGCATATCCACAAATGTTTCCTTGGCTATTTCCATATGGTCTAGGAGGCATAGGTCAGCCTCAACACAAGAAGAAGCTGTCGGAGCTCAACCACAAACGACACCTACTCATGTATCATGATAAAAGATTTCAAACAGATATCTATTATCCCATTGTGGCATTTAACCATGATCAAATGAAGAGTGGTGCCACCGGAAGCTTCTTGTTAGCAAAAAGACAAAAGTTTAATGAAATATCAGACCGTCTGCTCAACATCAATACTGCAGTGCTTGCTGATATAAAAGATCGAATGATAGCTGGTGAAAAGGTCAAACCAGAGACAGATGAGGAAAAAGCGTGCTTTGCCATATTAGACGATCTCGATCATGTCGGAGGTCATGTTAAAGGTTCCCTGACATCAAAAAAGTATATGCGTAACGAGATATGGTCCTTAATTTCTTTTATGGGTGCTCCATCATGGTTCATCACATTTTCTCCGGCAGACAATTGTCACCCTCTTTGCTTGTATTTTGCGGACACCAAGGAGACATTTCAGCCAGACATACTCAGTTCACAGGAGCGTGATTTGCTTATTGCAAGAAACCCTGTCGCTGCAGCACGTTTCTTTGACATGATGGTTCAGATGTTTATTAAACATATTCTTGGTGTTGGAGAAGACCACCCAGGACTATATGGTGATACATCAGCATACTATGGAACTGTTGAACAACAGGGCAGGCTTACGCTTCATATGCACATGCTAATATGGATCAGAGGTGCATTATCGCCGCAAGAAATTCGAGATCGATTGCTCAACCCTAATTCATCCTTTAGAAAAGAATTGATTGCATATTTAGAAGGATGTCATGTTGGAGAGTTTCTCACCGGAACAAAGGAGGATGTACAGGCAAAAGTACCTTTTGAACCAAAACAGCATAGGGGAATTCACACTATGTTGACAAAACCTGAGACAAAACCCACAGTTCCAACCTCATACAAGAACCCTACCTTGACAATGCCCGAACCACCTCCTGAATCATGCAAAAATAAAAATGGATTATGTTCTGGATGTTCTCGATGTTTCCAATTAAGTGCGTGGCATGATCGCTATCGAGAAACCGTGGATGATTTGATTCTTCGTTCAAATGTACACACCTGCCGAAAGTCTAATGATGATGATGATGACGCACAGAATGCTCTCAAAAACAAGGCTAAAAGAAAACAAATGGGACCTAAAGGTTGTTTGAACAAAGAAGGACAATGTCGTGCTAGATTTCCCAGAGAGACCTTTCCTGAGACAACTGTCAATGAGGCTGATGGTTATGTGAACATGAAAAAGCTGGAAAGCAACATTAATACACTCACCCCTGTTTTAACTTACTGTATGAGGTCAAACACCGATGTAACAAGTCTGCTGTCTGGCACTTCAATCAAAGCAATTGTGTCATATATTTCAGATTATGTAACCAAACAAAGCCTCAAAACCCATCAAATATTCTCCTCCGCTTATGATATTTTTGAGAAAAACACATCTCTTCTTGAAGGTGATGTAAAGCCAAGAGAAGCTGCTCGAAAACTGATTATGAAAATTGTAAATGCATTATCGTCAAAATTGGAGATTGGCAGTCCCATGGCTTCTATGTACTTACTTGGAAATCCAGACCACTATACAAGCCATGATTTTGTTGTATTCTGGTGGAGGAGTTATGTGAGCCAGGTAATGAGAGCCTGGTAGGCAATGCAGGAAAATGAAAGGACTGATGACAGTGATGATGATGACGGTAACCATGCGGCACCACCTTCTGATAATGATGAGCTGGACAAAGAAGGGGATCAAAGCTTTTCTCCAGACGAGGATGTCAATATCACCAAGCCAAGATATACTGGTGGTGGTAGTGATCCTGTGCAAAAATCAGAGGACAATGAAATCACAGAAAAGTTATTACTCAATCGTGGTAGGGAAGGTTATGTGGGATCTTCCAATGTAGATGATTATATATATCGGCCTAGAGTGTTTGAAAAAGTTTCGTTATTTGAGTGGATCCAGATGTCGGAGAGAAGGAAAAGAACCAAAAAGGAAATGGCTGAGTTCATGGAAGAATATGGTGATGCTCATCTCTCTGATGATGGAGAGTCAATAGAAGATCATGATGAAGAAGATGTCAAAGATGACAGCAGAGGAAATCATGATGAACTTGATACATCACTGAATCAGGGCTATATGGCCTTTCTTCCAGGGCATCCTCTCTTTGAGACACATGTTGTGCGGTGTGATACTATGCGTGCCAATTACATAGTCCCTAACTATGTTGGAGGTCCAGTGCCCAGGCGTGATCAAGGGGATAGAGAATATTATTGCTGCACCATGCTTACGTTCTTCAAGCCATGGCGATCTGGATTGGATTTAAAGGAAACTATTCAGAGCTGGGATGAAGCATTCACCAAATACAAGTTTCTGGATCGGCATAAACACATTATAAAAAATTTCAACCTCAAATATGAATGCAATGATGCGCGGGACGACTATTATGCAAAAATGCGAGAGAAGAAGGATAGCATGAAAGGCAACAAGTGGATGGGTGACAGTGATGATTATCTTAATGATTCTGATGGCAACTATTTTGGTATGGAGCAGGAGCTTACAGCTGGTGACTGTGAAATTCCTGGCGTTCAGCACAACCGCATGACAATGCAGATGAATGAGGCAGGAAAAATAATGAGAGATTCGGGATGGCTTGATAGGTGTCGTGAGAGGCTTGATAAGTTAGATATTAGCCGATTTGTTCCTAGCGTGGTATTATCATCTGGTGCATGGAAGAACACTGTAAAGCAGCACCGTGAGCGGCTCCTGGAAAAGAAGCTCACCAATGCACCTGCTACATCAGCACAGCACCAACACAAGGGCAATCATAGTACGGCCACAAATGTTGTTAAAATAGTTGGGCCTGAATATTTCAATCGAGACTTTCAAGCTCAGAAAATGGAAGCTCAAAAGGTCATCAATGATATTGTAGCTGAGTTTAAGCTCAATGTTGAGCAGGAGAGAGCATTTAGAATAATAGCCAATCATGCATCATCATCCAGCTGTGAGCAACTGAAAATGTACCTGGGAGGTATGGGAGGCACCAGAAAGAGCCAAGTGATTAAAGCTCTCATCTGTATGTTTGAACGGCGCAATGAAAGTCATAGGTTTGTGGTTTTGGCGCCAACTGGAACTGCTGCAGCACTGTTAAATGGTTCCACATATCACTACATGCTAGGAATCCACATATCTGACTCTAACAGTGAAGACTATGTACGCAATGAGAACACAACTATCAACCAAGCCAAGGCACGGATGAGAGGGGTAGAATATGTGTTTATTGATGAGATATCGATGGTAGCATGCAACGAGATCCATGCCATAAGTGCCAGACTGGCCATGATAACAAATGTACATGATCAGGCATTTGGGGGAATGAATATGATTTTGGCAGGTGACTTTGCACAGCTACCTCCAACTAGCGGACCTTCACTTTACAGTGAAACTGTATCAAACTACCAGAATGCAAGCATGACTCCTCGAGAACAGGAATCCACAATGGGAAAGATTTTATGGAATCAAGTTACTACTGTGGTCATCTTGCAGCAAAACATGAGGCAAAAGTCTCAATCAAGTGATGATGCTAAGCTGAGGATGGCTTTAGAAAACATGAGGTATGGTGCATGTACGGACCAGGATGTTGCCTTCTTAAAGACACACATATCAAGCAGAAGACCTGACCGCCCACGTTTATCAGATAAGCATTTCAGGCATGTCTCTGTTATTACAGCTTGGAATTCCCAAAAGGACAAGATAAATGAAATGGGAATACCGAAATTTGCTGCAGATACCAGCCAGCAACTCACTACATTCTATTCAATGGATGAGGTTGGCAAAGCTGAAATTGGTCGCAAAAAGAGAAGACAAGCCAAGACTAAAAAAGGTCATCTGAAGCAAGGGATATCAGAAGACATACAGCAACTACTTTGGAATGCACCACCAAGTACAAGCCAACATATCGCAGGAAAGCTTACATTATGTATAGGAATGCCTGTTATGATTAGAAACAATGACGTGACAGAGCTTTGCATCACAAAAGGACAAGAAGGTGTTGTTGTTGGTTGGCATACTATTTTGGGCCCTTTTGGCCAATTGGTGCTAGAAACTCTATTTGTAAAGCTGGTCAACCCACCAAAAGAGGTCAACATAGAAGGCCTTCCTGCAAATGTAGTGCCAATGT